>JAXIVJ010010513.1:0-45000 GCA_036785665.1 Chirona hameri
AAGCACGCTGTTGTCGTAGAGGGTAGAGCTAGTTTTTCCAATGTCAATAGGTCTCCCGGTTGTTTATCTGTTGGCTTTTAAATCAATTACGTAAAGAGAGAGAGTGAATTAATCCAGCAACATGACATATTGGTGTTTGAAATAAATATGTTATGAGTGCATGCACTATCCACGCTGACACGAAGGTTGATAACGCATGCATTAACCTAAAATGTCACGCAGTGATGGTGCGAACGATCGTTATCGTTTTGGGGGGTAGAAGAAATCCACAGTCATCGCATGGCGACAAAGGTTGTCCATGTGTGGGTGTCCTACCCAGTGATTACGCTCTGCTTGTCATGTAGTACCCGACCCAAGATGGATTGCATAATCACTGTTCGTGTTATCAAGAGGGCGACCAGACCGCAGTCGTCGAGAGGCGTTCGTTGGAGGGCTATAATTAATGAAGAAACCAGTTTTGGAAAATAATTGTATTAATATTTTATGGCAAAATGCTGAATTTGAATACTTCAGGAACATAAAAAGCGCAGCTACCAGAGCGAAAGATATTAGAAAGGTGCTTTAAACCCTGCGGCCCGTATTCGGAGTGAGGAGGGGGCCTGACAGCCCCCGCTGCCCACTCTCCCTGAGGTTTTTCTTGCGATAACTTTATTACACATCGGCGCATGCTTGCTGAAAGTTTTGTGTAGCTGAGGTTACAACAATGATGCGTATGCTGTAAAATTTGTAATTGAGAAATTGGTGGTAGGAGTTGGAGTTAATCAGGTTTGATGACGTCATGTGTGGTGTGAAAAAGATAAATATTTGTAAAAATGTGTTAGAAAACAGAGTTTTGTAAAGGAAAGTGCAAACACAAGTCACCAAAGATACAGAAATGGGTAGTCTCTTAAAGTATGGCAATCTCGAGGGATTTTCACATTTAGGTATTTGTGGACTCCTAAAATAAAAATAAAATGTGTTTTTTTTTAGAATCCCCACAAATATCAAGAATTTTCGAAAGAGTAATATTAGAGAACGACCCGGAACATAATGAGTGAGAGACTGCGTATGGACCAAATTTCATGACCCAGTACCAATTTCAGAAGCGAATATCTCATTTTTGTGACTGGAGTGAGTGGCTCCCATAGTGTAGAGAAACTGATGACGTCATTTTGTAATTACTATATTTGACTTTTTTGACAAGATACGAACAAATAATTACCTTTTCTGTATGTCGGAGCCAAAACTGGGTCTAGGAAAATGCCTTTTTATTTACATTTATCCATTTCTAATTTTGAGGTTTTCTGAAGGGCAAAATCGCTGTTCTGGACGTGGTAAATCCGAGGTCATTCACTTGACCTGGAAGGTCATCCGTTGACCTGAAACCTAAAAATCGCAAACTGTTAGATTCCTCTCATGACAGGCAACATGCTGGTTCCTACTGCATTGCTCTAAGTTGCTTGGTTTAGAAGTTAACACGGGGGGCCTGTCAGGCCTTCCCCCCGTAGGGAGAAGGTGAAAAAAGCTCCCGTAGGGCATGAGGGGCAGAAAGAAACATTTGAACAAAATGCAGAGTACGGATTTTATACCAGCATGGATGCTTAGCAGTGATTCAATGGAAAGCGCAAAACACGGAGAACTGACATCTGCACTCACTGACAGAGCTGACAGAGCTGGCAAACTATCTCATGATTTAGAAACGCGATGCAGTTTACCTCGTGGCATATTACTAATTATAATTAGTAATATAATGAGTACCTATGTGTTATTAATAACACATAGGTAGCCAGTGAGTGACCTGCCGACATTGATTGTCATGTTGTCTCGCCACACAGTAACAAAACCCAGTCCAGGTTTTTGTTCGGCTCTGCCCCCGTACCGGCGCTGGTTACCAGGTCGGGTTTTTATCTCACCGGCCGGGTCAATGTCTGCCGGTCTGGACGAGAAGTAATCAGAGGGCTGGACCGAGCCCGGCTCCCGTGCTGAGCCGCCACGGCACGCAGGGACCGGGTCGATATATCGACCTGACTCAGGGCGGATATATCGACCCGACTCGGAGTCGAGTCATCGGCTCCGGTCACCCGACCCGGTGCATCCCTAAAGTTATCGGAGACAAAGCAGAGCCACTCGTAACGAGCATCCGACTCGTTTCTGTGTTATATTTCCTCTCACCTGACTAGGGGCAGAGTCATACCAGCAGATCCTCCGACTCAGAACTGAGCCATGTCAGCAGATCGTCCGACTCAGAACTGAGTCATGTCAGCAGGTCCTCCGACTCAGAACCGAGTCATGTCAACTGATCCTCCGACTCAGAACCGAGTCATGTCAGCTGATCCTCTGACTCAGAACCGAGTCATGTCAGCAGATCCTCCGACTCAGAACCGAGTCGTGTCAACTGATCCTCCGACTCAGAACCGAGTCATGTCAGCTGATCCTCTGACTCAGAACCGAGTCATGTCAGCAGATCCTCAGGCTCAGAACTGAGTCATACCAACAGATCCTCCGACTCAGAACCGAGTCATACCAGCAGATCCTCAGACTCAGAACCGAATCATACCAGCAGATCCTCCGACTCAGAACCGAGCCATGCCAGCAGATCCTCCGACTTGGAACCGAGCCATACCAGCAGATCCTCCGACTCAGAACCGAGTCATGTCAACTGATCCTCCGACTCAGAACCGAGTCATGTCAGCTTATCATCCAACTCAGAACCGAGCCATACCAGCAGATCCTCCGACTCAGAACCGAGTCATGTCAACTGATCCTCCGACTCAGAACTGAGTCTTGCCACCTGATCCTCTGACTCAAAGCCAAACCATGCCAGCTGATCATCCCGACTATGAGTCCTCTCGATGGATGTACCGATGTAAAATCGAGTCTCTCGTCACCCCCCGGCTCAGGATCGCGGCACTCTGACCGGACGATGGCTGGCAATGCTGGCCCAGCCGCGTCGCCACCTGCAAGTATAAGCTGCTTCCCTCTGTTCTCTCTGCTCACTCAGACGTGTTCTAACTCTTGTGGCGGACCGGCGTGCTTTCCTAGCAAATTGGCTCCCTCCGTGCCCCGGCTAGGCCAGACATATCATGTCAGCCAGTATGGGGGTGGAAAGCGCCGACGGGTGGACACGTCCCCTCAGACTTTTTCGGAATTTAACATTCGATCTATGAGCCTTGCATGGAAAGAGTCGCCTTTAGAATCCCGATTTCCGCCCCCCCCCCCCCCCCCCCGCACCCACACCCACACACACACTTTCGGTGTGTCTGCCAGTCAGACACTGCTCATTAGGGTTTACATCCGACAGACTCGCTGTAAGTCAATCAGCCCCAATCGCCCCCCCCCCCCCCCCCCCCGGCGGCGAACATCACGTGACATGTAGTGTGCAGACTTCCTGCATCGTATTGCAGGACTGCAGCCGTCCCGTCCGCGGCTGCCGGGACGGGTTGCCTGTCGGCGGTCTAATTGAGGGGATCTGATGACTGTGTGTGAGCAGGCCGCATCAACACAGCCGGGGGCGTGTCTCCTCCAGACAAACGTCATCAGACAGCAGCCAACGCTGATAGGTGGACTTTCCGCCAGCTGCCCCCCTTTTCTACAATGTGCAGATCATGGGACTAACTTGGCATATTAGTTGGTTTTCTTCGATTTTATATTTAATATTACATTTTGTTAATAGCCGTTTTCACGAAGGATTATTGCGCTGAAAAGTTTCTGAAAGATTCTGAAAGTTTTGAAAAAACTATACAACTTTACATGCGATTTTTGGCTAGCAATGTCCCTCATAATTTTGTAATATGTTGGTAAGAATAAAATGTGTTGACAAAATTGCTGTTTGGTGGTAATAAGCAAGATAAGTATTGATAGAATCTTCCTGAAAGTTTCTGGAAGATTATATCAATATTTATCTTGCTTATTACCACCAAACCGCAATTTTGTCCACATATTGTATTCTTAGCAACATATTACAAAATTATGAGGGACATTTCTAGCCAAAAATCGCATGTAGAAATTGTGTAGTTTTTCAAAACTTTCAGAATCTTACAGAAACTTTTCAGCGCAATAATCCTTCGTGAAAACGGCTAGTATATAAGCTTTATGCAGGTCATATGCCTTATTGGAAGTAAGTAAATGTGTATTTATATTTTCCCATAATTCAGAAGTTAGGTTAATGTAATTAAGTTTGTTTAAAACATAACACCTTAGCCGTTGATGTAGACTAGACATACGAGTAATGCAAATTGTGTAATAAACTAATAATGATTTGCCATGAGTTGGATAAATGTTCTTGAAATTGCGAAAACATTCTACCCGGGCGCATGAGCGAGCAAGTCACTACATCCTCTGAGTAAGGACTTGTTCCTTCCGCAAGCGCCTGTTGTAAGTCATCCCTTACCACCACCCAGTTACCACAGGGGGTCAACTTTCTGTGGGTCCAATCGTATCAGTTTCCAACACTGAACTGCTCCGGTGACAGTAGACCCTCCCTCCCCCTCCCTCCCCTCCAGCGGGTCGGCCGGTCCGAGGCCGTCGCCTGCGGTCAGCAACGTAACTCGAGCACGCCAGTGTCGACCGCGGCGCAGGAGAGAGTGGACTGTGAGCGAGGCTAGAGCGGCGGCCGGTGGTACCGCTGGGGTGGCTAGTGAGACCCGCTCCAGTCTCCAGTACTCGGTGTAGCCGTGGAGATAGTGGTGTTATAACAGTGTTCGGAGGAGTGTGAGATCAAGATGGGGGTGGAGCGTAGACGGTGGGCGAGAGGAAGCCGTGAGTGGCGTCAGACGGACAACAGGTGGCATGCTACAGGTCAGTAGATACACAATGGTGTGAGAATGAGTCTAGACTTGCCTGGGAGATGACAGCTTCTCGTGTTCAGGACATTGCTTGCTGAGGCCAAAGGTACGCACCTATATATTATACACACACCTATACACACCATTGGGTTGAGTGTATAAAAGTTAATGAATTGACCATTATACTGATAGATCACGTTACAAGCATGCACGCCGTCGTCGGAGGGACGGACGAGAATATAGCCACCAACTTTATTAGTCTTTAATATCAGACTTCATGACAAGAATTGCCTTCTGAATGATGGTGTCCCAAACAAATTGGTAGGTTGCGGAGGCTGTCCTCTCGAGTCTCCACAGCGCTGAGAAATTCTGGCAAGGCGAAATTCTGTCAAGAAATTCTGTCGGCTGTTAGTGTACAGTCGGTTTCATAATGATTTTCCCTTGCCACCACGTGGCGCTACGGTCGCGATAGGCACAAAAAAGTGGTTTCCCCACCGTAGGTTGGTACCCATTGTGGCTGTCTGGCAGGTGCGTGACCTGGAGAGGGGGAGGGAGGGAGGGAGTGCGGGGCGTTGTCGGAATGGAATGCGCCGCGACCCGGGTGGTGATCAGGGCAGTCTGTCTCGAGGGTCAAGAGGTCGCCTGTCCTGAGCTGGCAGAGACCCAATATTGGAGACTGAATAACAGTGCTCCTCACGTAAGCCCAAATAGCTCAGTCGGTATAGCTGTCTACTCCTAGCGTACTCGTAGATTGGCCGTGGCTTCGAACCGCGCTGGCACCAGGCGCTTTTACGTGTATTTCTTTATTAATCATGCCACGTGTCATGTGCAATGCAGAACCCCGAAATTACGAATGCAAACGTCCACCTGATGATTCTACACGAAAATGCAGACAAATGCAGTGGGCCTCGCACTGATATGTTCGCATCACGCCGCTCCGTCCTTCACGCTCCACAAACACACCTTGGCGGGTTTATATCCATTAAGTTAGCGACGATATCTGCGACGACAGTATTTCAAACCTTAGGTCTATGAAGCATCGCCAGGTGTGTAGCTGATAGAGCATCTGACGGGCTACGTGTTTAAATTTGACCTTGACCAGGTAAAAATATCGACACTTTATTTTTTTGACGCAATGCAAATTTATCAATCGTCGCAAGCGACACGGTGGATAGCCATTTCCGAGACGACATCTGTGACGACGGTATCAGTCAACTTGAGATTAAAATATGTATCTTAAAGTATAGCCCGTGCAGTGTTCTATCAATTGCACACTTAGCGATGCTTCACAGACCTATGGTTTTCTTAAATCGTCGCTAACTTTACATTCTAGGTCTGCGTATATTTCCAACCACGGTCCGCCACACAGCTTCGCCACGCATGCGCATTATTATTCCCCGATCGGCCTGTGTGGGTCAGACCAGGACGGAGCGGTGCAGATTCCGCCAAGTATCGGCCGGCACCGGGCGAGCTATCAAACCGGTCCGGCCCCGCCTCGGTGCGGGATTCAGCCAGCTATCGTTTTGCCTATCGTGGGAGACCCAGAGCTAGGGAAGATCATTGCGAGACCGACTGTACATCTTAGCAGCTTATTATAATTAGAAAAACACCACCGCGTTCGTGAGTGGCAAGTATAACATTCCCCATTGGGCCATTACCCATGGGGGAGGCGGCCCCCCAGGATCTCTTCGGCCGGAGTCCGCCCCCCCCCTCAGATTCGCAGGATTTTAACCCTATGGGGCTGGCCCCCAAACCCTTTGCTGCTACCCCCCCTCTCAAACCTCGGGCTGACCCCTCACTCAAAATTGTGTGGCGACGCCATTGCGCTTATGGAGTGAATCTACGCTGTATATATTACACACACTATATGTGTTGTACTGGATAGCAGTGGCAAAACATTTATGTTAATTAGTCCAGTGTTGACATCTGTCTTGTGTCAGTCACCCTGCACTCCTTTGTCCTAACAAAGACCCACCAGCTGTATGCCACATTGCATGGCATTGTAATTCGTAGTCAAGGCAATTTAAGTGTTTAACTAAGTTTCAAGTCAACGCTCTCATGCCTCGAGGCCACGATCTCAACCTGGCGGCCAGGCGCGTAACCACCACTGGGGTCACTGGGGATCAGTCCCCAGTAACATTTTCAGATTTTAACATTACGCCTATGGGCGTTGCATGGAAAGAATCGACTTCGAAGTGCCTCCGTCCCCACCTACTTTCGGAAGGTGGTTACGCCTATGCTGGCGGCAATAGGCGGTTTTTGTTATGCAGCCTGGCGCACTAGAGACATCAGCTGGTCCGCCTTTCTTCTGATGCCTGCTGACCGCAGCCCCCCCCCCCCTCCCCGGTCAACGCGGCGGGGTCACGAGCTGGGCGCCCTGCCGGTGCCACTGTGACCGTGTGTCAGTCATGTGCCCATTCGTGGCGGGCGTAAAACAATGGTGGGTGGATAACCGAAGGTTGGTTGAACATTAGATAACACTATTCTTTAGAATTGTGTGTTTCCATTGTGAAACAAACCTGTAACGTATGGCAACGATTGGTATTGACAACACACTACACCATTGTGTTTATTTGTTTTTACAAATAAACACAATGTGTGAAGGATTTCATCAGACATGTGCCGAACTCTCAAAACTGATACGGGTTTCAGTAAAATCAATCAACAATGCTATTTATATTGTAGGTATATATTATTTTTCAGGTACTTTTACAGAATATTTTACATTTTTCGTTTTTTTTCTTCTTCGAATTTTCGACTTTGGCATCAAGGTCGGCTTTGGGCAACTCTTTTACAACGTTTCCTTAATTCACAAAGCAAAAATTAATATAACACTTACCCGGCATTGACTCGGGTCCCCAGCCGAACGCCATTGACTGGGGGGGGGGGGGGGGCGTTAAACGCCCCCTGGTTATCTTCCGAACCAATGATTACATCGAGACGCGCAAGGCGGTATTTAAAAGCTCTCAGTGAGATGAATCTAAAGCATGCTCAACAATTTCGAAGTGAGGTAAAATGTCAGGTCACGGTCAGGTCAACGGTCAAAATCGACGTATTTTAGTTTATGGGCCATACTTTCCAGCAAAAGCCATCGATTACGACCATGATCACCCAAAGTGCTGCCAAAGGTATTATACACATCTGGCATGGGCTAAAGTGAGATTGTGGGCAAAGATCAAGGTCAGGTCACAAAAATTCACTATGCGCAAAATATCTACGAAAGTCATGCAACACATGTTTTATGGGTTATTTGCCACGTAGAATTCGCTAGTGATAGTCATTTTACCAACTGAATTCATTTACGTGAAGTTATTGTCAAGTTTAGGTCAAGTTCAGGTCACTGAGTTGTTAGCAACAATTTCTTTGGCTACCGTTATGGTATTAAAATGATGTGATCTAAATTTAAGAGTTAAATACAATTATTCCCTAATTCAAAGTTGGAAGTTTGGGAAAATTAATGATCGGTATTTTCCCTCCACTATTGGAAACCGCAACATCTGGCGCTTTTGCATCAATCTGTTCAACGTTGTTGAATGTGCACTTATACACAAATCACCAACACTAAATAGGTTGCCGTCCGAGGCCAACCTAAACTGCCGATTTCAATGTACTTTTTTAATGATTGTTGATTGTTCATAAACGTTTAGCACATATTCGCAAAAGATAGAGTGCAGGAAACATATTGCATACCTGCATGATAAATAGCAATGCGTAGGGAGGTTAATTTACTGAATTCGTTACCGAGTACTTGCTGATTATAAGCGTGGATCGCTCATCAACTATGACTTCAAATATCTCTCGGTAAGACTTGTTATATGCAAAATGTGATAAATGTACAATATATTTTGGTCTCTTCTATCGATTTCAGGTGCTAACTCTATTTTTGTGGAAAAGGGTGATTATCTCCCTTTAAAGGGGAAAAGGTGTTTATATCCCTTTAAAGGGAATTTAACCTTTCACCTTCCACCTTTCTGAAAGTTGTCAAATATACGCTGGTTTAGTATAAAATATGAAGTATGTGCTGCTGAAAACGATTGTGATATTCTTTCACTCTGAAAGTCATTTAACTTTATACAAATTAAGTTTTTAGATTTGGGCTAATGACGTCATTATTGAGTTATAGACCGCCGCTGATTGCCTGACAAAGTGGGATTGGCTGAAAAGTGGCTGTCAGCCAATCAGCGCTTTCAAAGGTTTCACCTTTCTGAAAGTTGTCAAATATACGCTGGTCGTAGTCGAAAATATGAAGTGCTGCTGAAAACGATGGTGATATTCCTTCACTCGAAAAGTCACTTAACTTTATACAAATTAAGTTTTTAGATTTGGGCTAATGACGTCATTATTGAGCTATAGACCGCCGCTGATTGGCTGACAAGGTGGGATTGGCTGAAAAAGTGGCTGTCAGCCAATCAGCGGCTGCAGCAGCCTGGAGTCATTTTTCAAATGGTAAATTAAATTGCTTAAAAACGGTTACGTTTTGGGAAAAATGACCTTAGTAATTTAGACATTTCAATAACGGCCCAAGATAATGGCTATCTCAGTTTAAAACTAATGCAAAGGTGAAACATTCCCTTTAAAGGGAATGTTTCACCTTTCTGAAAGTTGTCAAATATACGCTGGTTGTAGTCGAAAATATGAAGTAAGTGCTGCTGAAAACGATGGTGATATTTTTCTCTCTCTCGAAAAGTCACTTAACTTTACACAAATTAAGGTTTTAAATTTGGGATGATGACGCCATTATTGAGCTATAGACTGCCGCTTATTGGCTGACAAAGTGAGATTGGCTGACAAAGTGGTTGCCAGCCAATCAGTGGCGGCACTAGCCTAGACTCCATTTTGCAAATGATAAATTAAATTGCTTAAAAACGGCTAAGTTTTGGGGAGAATGACCGTAGTATTTTCGACATTTCAATAGTGGCCAAAGATAATGACTATGTCAGTTCAAAACCAATACAAATGTGAAAAACATTCCCTTTAACCCTATTCCCTGCGGGCGGCCAGACTTACGTTAACCTGCGGGGGGGGGGGCAGATTCTGCCCCCTCCCCAGAGATCTCGAGAACCGCTCGATCGATTTCGATGAGGAAAACGCCATTCGATTCGTCATGACAAGATCTTTCTTTTTGGACCCAGAAATTGTTGTGACTCGACCTATTTTCATGCTCCAAACGTTCTTGAGCTTCAAATATACTGGTATTTAATATATTAAAGGAAAAAAAAAATAGTGTAGTGTCCGCCGCTGTCGGTCTCAGTCTGTCGTGTCGGCCTCTCACTCAGAACACACCCGTACCGGTCTCACTCAGAACTCTCACTCAGAACACACCCGTACCGGTAAACCGGTCGGCGTCCGTCTCTATTCTGTCGTAATACACGCACAGTGCAGTACAGGACAGGTCGCCTCACGCCGACCGGTTTCGCCGGCCTGCCCCTACCACGGCGGCGGCAGGCGGCCAATCACGCGGCGGCAGTATCGGAGGCGGGGTCCGAAACAGGTCTACCAGTGGAGCGGACTGGAACAGTCTAGAGTCCTAGACGCTACACATTCCCCCCTCACAAAACAAGCTATCGCTTTAGATGCCAAACAAAATATGCACTTCTACCATTCGCTGTTCCAATGAACTGCAGACACGGCTATGGAACATAAAAGTCCGGCTGTTTACGAACACGGTTCCCACGCCTGGGTCCTCGATCGCGATCGCTGTCGGGACCGACGGCGTCTGGTTGCAGCCTGTCCGGGACCGCAGCGGGTGACGTCGACGGGTCGGGTGCGACGACCCCAGGGGCCGACGCGGTCGACGCAGACTCGCCAGGTCCAGCGGCGGTTGGCGTAGACGGCGCCAGCGGAGACTCCGACTGTTCCGCGGGAACACGTGCCAGGTGAGCGGCGTTCCAGGTCCCACCGTCGGCGAGACGGTACGTGGCGGGGCCGACGCGCTTGGCGACTCGAATCGGAGACGTGAACCGGCGAACCGTCTTTGATCGGTGTCCCGGGCGCCTCACGCAGACGTAGTCACCCTCTGTGATGTCCGGCGTCACCACTCCGTGCCGGCGGTCGTACGCCGTCTTGTTGAACTGCTGCCGGCGCAGGACACGAGACGCCAGACGTGCGTCGTCTTGTCCTGATGACGGCTGAATGACTGGCAGATTCAGCCTCATCTGCCGCCCGTGCAGTAGTTCCGAAGGCGACTTCCCTGTGGTGGTGTGGGGAGTAGCTCTGTACTGAGCCAGGCTCTTGCGGACTTCGTCGATGAACGATGCTGGGGGACGTCCGCTGACCCACGACTTGAACGTCTTGTTAAAGCGTTCGACGGTCGAGTTTCCTCTCGGCCAGTAGACTGACGATTTGGTGTGCTTCACGCCGCGGGCAGCCAGATACGATTCGAACGCCTTACTCGTGAACTGGCTCCCGTTGTCTGTCACCATTTCGTCTGGGTAACCTTCTCTGGCCCAGACGGAAGACAGGAACTTGATGACGTCTTCAGTCTCCACCGATGACGTCAGAGCAATTTCCACCCACTTGCTCCGGTAGTCGATCAGGGTGATGGCGAACCTGGCGCTTGCTGGTGCTTCGTTGATCGGACCGACGACATCGATACCCAGCTTCGACCAAACATGGTCGGGCAGGGCGACTGGTTGCATTGGCGCGGGTCGAGCTTTTTGAGACAGAACTTTGTCGCTGCCCTGGCAGAGGGCGCAGCTGCGACACAGCTCTTCCACCTCCCGGTTGATACCTGGCCACCACGCCAGGTTCCGCAGCGTCTGCTTCATTCGCACGATTCCATCGTGCGCACTGTGCGTCAGCTGCAGGTATCTTCGCCGAAGCTGAACGGGGACGACCACCTGTTGAGATCCTCTCAAGATGACGTCGTCCTTCCGCACTGACAGCTCGTGTCGCACCTTGAAGTAGGGCTGAACTTCTGGTGGACAGTTCTTCGCGCTAGCCGGCCATCCGATCTTTATCTGCCGGCGCAGCTTCTGCATCTCAGGATCAGCGGCTGCTGCGGCTCGGACTTCCCGCTCGGTCAGGACGCAGCTGTCCTCGTCGCCCAGGAGAGCGATCACTTCCTTTGGCACTGCGCCATGGCGGAGAACGATCCTGTGCTGGTAGCCACGGACCGTTTCCAGTGAGTGCAGTTCACCAGGGCCAGGCTGAGGCGGCGGCGGTGCTGATCCCACTGGGTCCTCAGCCACCGCCAGCTGGTCGATGGCGCCGCTCGCTGGGTGCAGGCTGATGTCCAGCTGCTTCAGCAAGTCGAGACCCATGACGGCTTCGTCACCCTGCGAGTCGATGACGAAAAACTCTGCGTCGGCTCTCCGTCCGCGGTGGGTCACCACAGCTGGCAAGGTGCCAAGTACCTTCAGCTGGTGACGTCCAAACCCGAACAGACGAGCAGACGTCTTGTTGAGAGAGCTGCCCTTGAAGAGACGTCTGGCGAGAGCGAGACCCAGGGCAGACACTGTCGCACCTGTGTCTACCTGCAGCGTCACGCTCTTGGTGATCCCAGGAACTTCAACTTGTACTTCACACATCTTCTCTGTGTTGGGTGCGGTGCAGCAGAGGAAAGTCAAGTCGTGACATGTCCTGTCGACGCTCTGTCCACCAGACCGGCAGACGGCGGCGAAGTGCCCGGTTTGACCGCACTGTCTGCACGTGGCGCCAATGGCAGGGCACCGGTCTCGATCCACGTGCCGGCGCCATCCACAGCTGCGACACGTGTCGGTCTGCGGACTCGCTGCAGGCGCAGACCGGCCGGCTGGCGGGCGGGCGGACCGCGCGGACGAGCGAGGCGCGGCGGGACGCCCGCGGCGCTGGCGCGCGTCCGTCAGCTGGTGCAGCGGCTGCGCTCCGGCCGCTGGGGGCGGCGCCGCATGCCCGGTCATAGCGCTAGCCTCGCGCCGAGACCGCTCGTAGGCCTCCGCCAGCTCCGTGACTCGGCCCAGAGTCAGAGTCCGGTCCTGCAGAAACCGTTCTCGAAGAGTCGGTTGCAGGGTCGCCTCGACGACTTGATCTCGAATCATATCGTCGGTCATCGCGCCGAAGTTGCAGTTCACCGTCAGGCGGCGCAGGGCCGCGACGTACTCGGCGGTGGACTCCTGCGGTTCTTGTCGTCGCTGACGGAAGAAGAATCTCTCGGCGATGACGTTTACTTGCGGCTCGTAGAAGTCGGCAAGTTGTCTCTGCGCTGCGCTGAAATCGTCTTCGCCCTCCCTCTTCGGTACGACCGGCAGGGTGCGGTAGACGCGTTGAGCCTCAGCTCCGATGCAGTGCAGCAGGAGAGCCGTCTTCCTCTCGGTTGTGAAGACTTGTCCATTCAGTGCAGTCAGGTAGTTTTTGAAACTGAAGATCCAGTCTTGCCATGACACTGCTGGCTTCCCCGGTACAGCCAGGAACGGAGACGGCGGCGATACACCCTCGATGTTCATCTCATCCTCGTCGCCAGAATGTAGTGTCCACCGCTGTCGGTCTCCGTCTGTCGTGTCGGCCTCTCACTCAGAACACACCCGTACTCTACGGCGTCCGTCTCTATTCTGTCGTAATACACGCACAGTGCAGTACAGGACAGGTCGGCTCACGCCGACCGGTTTCGCCGGCCTGCCCCTACCACGGCGGCGGCAGGCGGCCAATCACGCGGCGGCAGTATCGGAGGCGGGGTCCGAAACAGGTCTACCAGTGGAGCGGACTGGAACAGTCTAGAGTCCTAGACGCTACAAATAGGCGTATTCAGGGAATGTAAAATGGGGGGATTTTCTGGGGGAAAAATATGTGCTGTTCGTGATTGTTTGGGATAACATGAACGTCATATGTGGGAATTATATACTGGAATTGTTTAAATTTTATATATTGCGCATAAGCGGATCCAGGAAAAAACATGGGGGGGGGGGCACCATGCGCGTAACGCTTTTATCATCTTACTAATTTGAAGTTGGACCTAATTTGAGGGTGGGTATCGCCTCCCATTTGTTTATCCTGAGTGCCCCTCTGCGCCAAAAATATGTACAATCCCAGTATGGATGATGCATATTGCATTGAAATTGTTTCTGACGCATTTATTGCACTGCAAACCACGAAGGAAGTATGCGACGTAAAACCGCATTCGTAACACCCTCGCCAAAACAGGAGCCTGGAACCGCCTCTGCTGGACCGATTTTTTTTCAAAATTTTGACTCAACACGCGCCATTCAATTGTGGGAAAATCCACAAAGTTTTAGGACGCTAGACTCAACGGTTTAGAAGCGGCAAGTGAAAAACCACCGGGATGGGCAGAATCTGCCCCGCAGGGAATAGGGTTAAGCAAAGGACCAACAGTCATTTCAAAATCCTCGTGATTGTAATGGCATATTGTAATTATATAAAAGGCTAAAAAATAATAATAATAAGCATGAACAAAAACCGCTTAATAACAGTTATAAAAATATATCCATATCATAGATAAATAATCAAAAGTTCGGTTATCAGCAAACTGCTTTAAGGGACAAGCAAGCTGTGATAGTTCGAAGTAAGTTTGTTAGAGTTTCATACTATCCAATCCAGCATTCTTAGGGTTGAATCCCGTCTCCATTTTTGGTATCTGGGCACATCATGGACATATATAGGTATAGACGAACTACTCCGCCCCGCAGCCGTTCCCGCTAGGCAACACTAGCGCCGCAGCGGAGAAGGGATTGAGTTAGCGCGGCAATGCTTTTGCTATGGCGGAAGGGCGATATTTGTCGGCCTGTAACTCACAAACCGCGTGAGGTAGAACACACAGGAAAAGGTTTGAGGACGTAGATACATTCATAATGAATGACATGGAATACAAATATTCAGCCTGAACGTTCACGGTAATTATCGTCAAATATCGCCTCTCTGCCATAGCAAAAGCATTGCCGCGCTAACTCATGCGCTCTCCGCTGCGGCGCTAGTGTCGCTTCAACTGGGAACGGCTGCCGCGCAACGACTGGAGTAGTTCGTCTATACTTATATAGGTCAATGGGGCACATGTCTATATTGTAGGTATAGGCAAATCAATATATGATGATGATGATGATGTCTGACTGTCGGTACATCACCGTGTCGAGGTCTCCAGCTGACTCTGATGACGGCTGTCCGGCTCCGTCCTGCTCGATACATCACCGTGCCAAGGTCTCCAGCTGACTCTGATGACGGCTGGCCGCTCCGTCCTGCTCGGTACATCACTGTGACGAGGTCTCCAGCTGGCTCCTTCCTTCCCTCTGGTGACGGCTGGCCGCTCCGTCCTGCTCGGTACATCACCGTGCCAAGGTCTCCAGCTGACTCTGATGACGGCTGTCCGGCTCCGTCCTGCATGGTACATCACCGTGACGAGGTCCCCAGCTGACTCTGGTGACGGCTGTCCGGCTCCGTCCTGCTCGGTCATCACCGTGTCGAGGTCTCCAGCTGACTCTGATGACGGCTGTCCGGCTCCCTCCTGCTCGGTACATCACCGTGACGAGGTCTCCAGCTGACTCCCTCCTTCCCTCTGGTGACGGCTGGCTGCTCCGTCCTGCTCGACACATCACCGTGACGAGGTCTCCAGCTGACTCTGATGACGGCTGTCCGGCTCCGTCCTGCTCGGTACATCACCGTGACGAGGTCCCCAGCTGACTGGTGACGGCTGTCCGGCTCCGTCCTGCTCGGTACATTACCGTGACGAGGTCTCCAGCTGACTCCCTCCTTCCCTCTGATGACGGCTGTCCGGCTCCGTCCTGCTCGGTACATCACCGTGACGAGGTCTCCAGCTGACTCCCTCCTTCCCTCTGATGACGGCTGGCCGCTCCGTCCTGCTCGACACATCACCGTGACGAGGTCTCCAGCTGACTCTGATGACGGCTGGCCGCTCCGTCCTGCTCGGTACATCACCGTGACGAGGTCTCCAGCTGAAACTGATGACGGCTGTCCGGCTCCGTCCTGCTCGGTACATCACCGTGTCGAGATCTCCAACTGACTCCTTCCTTCCCTCTGGTGACGGCTGTCCGGCTCCGTCCTGCTCGGTACATCACCGTGTCGAGGTCTCCAGCTGACTCCCTCCTTCCCTCTGATGACGGCTGTCCGGCTCCGTCCTGCTCGGTACATCACCGTGACGAGGTCTCCCACTGACTCTGATGACGGCTGGCCGCTCCGTCCTGCTCGGTACATCACCGTGACGAGGTCTCCAGCTGACTCTGATGACGGCTGGCCGCTCCGTCCTGCTCGGTACATCACCGTGCCGAGGTCTCCAGCTGACTCCTTCCTTCCCTCTGATGACGGCTGTCCGGCTCCGTCCTGCTCGGTACATCACCGTGACGAGGTCTCCAGCTGACTCTGATGACGGCTGGCCGCTCCGTCCTGCTCGGTACATCACCGTGCCGAGGTCTCCAGCTGACTCCTTCCTTCCCTCTGGTGACGGCTGGCTGCTCCGTCCTGCTCGGTACATCACCGTGTCGAGGTCTCCAGCTGACTCTGATGACGGCTGGCCGCTCCGTCCTGCTCGGTACATCACCGTGCCGAGGTCTCCAGCTGACTCCTTCCTTCCCTCTGGTGACGGCTGTCCGGCTCCGTCCTGCTCGGTACATCACCGTGTCGAGGTCTCCAGCTGACTCCCTCCTTCCCTCTGATGACGGCTGTCCGGCTCCGTCCTGCTCGGTACATCACCGTGACGAGGTCTCCAACTGACTCTGATGACGGCTGGCCGCTCCGTCCTGCTCGGTACATCACCGTGACGAGGTCTCCAGCTGACTCTGATGACGGCTGGCCGCTCCGTCCTGCTCGGTACATCACCGTGCCGAGGTCTCCAGCTGACTCCTTCCTTCCCTCTGATGACGGCTGTCCGGCTCCGTCCTGCTCGGTACATCACCGTGACGAGGTCTCCAGCTGACTCCCTCCTTCCCTCTGGTGACGGCTGGCTGCTCCGTCCTGCTCGACACATCACCGTGACGAGGTCTCCAGCTGACTCTGATGACGGCTGGCCGCTCCGTCCTGCTCGGTACATCACCGTGCCGAGGTCTCCAGCTGACTCCTTCCTTCCCTCTGGTGACGGCTGTCCGCTCCGTCCTGCTCGGTACATCACCGTGCCGAGGTCTCCAGCTGACTCCTTCCTTCCCTCTGGTGACGGCTGTCCGCTCCGTCCTGCTCGGTACATCACCGTGCCGAGGTCTCCAGCTGACTCCTTCCTTCCCTCTGGTGACGGCTGTCCGGCTCCGTCCTGCTCGGTACATCACCGTGACGAGGTCTCCAGCTGACTCTGGTGACGGCTGTCCGGCTCCGTCCTGCTCGGTACATCACCGTGCCGAGGTCTCCAGCTGACTCCTTCCTTCCCTCTGGTGACGGCTGTCCGGCTCCGTCCTGCCGTAGCCGCGGCCGCTTTGCGGGGCCGGTCGGCAATCACCACTGGTAAATGTCTGCCACATCACCAATACCTCTGATAATGTTGTCACTCCACTCACACTACTGTTCGACATCACGCACTCACTATATACACCATCGCCACTGATGCATCCCGAATTGTCAAGTCACCACCAATTCTTACACAACACTCTCGGATGTGACAACTCAACACTTTCCCTCTCGCAACAGGCCACACCGTCATGGGGCGTCGGCGTCTGTCTGTCAGCTGACCTGAGCGCTGATTGGTGCAGACTGTGACCTGGCTCTGACACCGCCCCGGGCGGGCGGCTCGGTCGGCGGGGGGGGGGGGGGGGCGAGGGACGGCGGAGGGCGAGGTTGGGGGGTTAGCGACCGTTCTGTGCTCCTTGGTAACAACGCATTTCCATACTTCTTTTGTACGTTTCGAATTTAACGAAACGTGATAGATCGAAAGTGTAATGGATGCAATAACTACATGACAAATCCAACGAAACGTTAGCGCATTCCTGATCGTGCGCATAATGGAAGTAAATGTTTATGAGAACGGCTGAACACACCCAAGTGAGTAGATTCCATTTAACACTTATGAAAGGCAATCAGTGGTTCTCAAAGGTATAATTACCCTCTTTTGACCAGACTGCATCGGTAGACCATGATGGAAATTGAACATGCTTTGTGCATTTCGCATAATAGTTGCTATACAAATTTCTTCCAACACGTCAACCCCAACACAAAAACGAACATTATTTGTCATGTATTGGTTTTGATGCTCTTTGTGACCAAACGGTTCAGCCGCACTTCGTCGCTTAGCCGCTCCACCGTCATGACCCACAACGGAAGGCTCCATTACCCCAAGTGGGACAGTTGCCCCCATTTGAGAACATCTGATCTACAGTGACGATAAATAGGCCATTTTCTTGAAGACCAGACATTTGCAATACGGCTGCAATGCAGACATTGCAGCCGTATTGCTCCAAAAGCCTGGCGAGCTGCATTGTCTCTGACTGTTTACCGTACTCACGGCGTGTTTGTTTCTCCGGTGGCGCTATGTAAACGACACGATATCTGTGCAGCGTCGTATCCTCGGGCGTACCGTGCCGCGGCTCCGACAGATGGCGTGTTTTGATAACTACTGCTCAGCTGTGAAAATCTTCCACCCGTGTCGGCTGTCCGACTGACAAAGCACTTCCAGCCGTGACTCCATGACTCGGGCAATATGTGACTTCGTGAATATGTGACTCCGTGACCCCGAGTTGTCTTGATCCAGTGACTTCGTGACTCAGTGACTTACTGACTTCAGGGCTCCGTGATTTCACGATACCGTGACTCCGAGACTCTGTGACTTCCTGATCCAATGACTCCGTGACTCCGTGATTCCGTGACTTCCTTATCCAGTCACTCCGTGATTCCGTGATTCCGTGGCATCGTGACCCCGTGACTTCCTGACTTCCTGACTCGTTGTTGCTGCAACTCGGGCGTTCGTGTCGCCAGGACATTGTGACGCGCTTCCGTGACGTGACGTAGCGCGGTGACTGCGTGCCGTGGCGAGGTGACTCCGTGACGGCGTGACGTGTCACCGTGACGGCGTGACGTGGCGTGACTCCGTGTAGACGGCGGCGCCGCTGGGCTATTGTCCCGTAACGGTCGTGAGTGAGAAACACCACGATCGAGAGAGGACAATATCTCAGGCCGGCCGCGCTCCGGCGTCTCCGGCGTCTCCGGCGTCTCTCAGGCTGCCCGCGCTCCGGCGTCTCTCAGGCAGCGTAGATGTAGATCAGGACTCAGGAGCTCCGCCCAGTGAAGATGGGGTCGCGCGGGGGTGACCTGTTGACCGGACGGTGATCTCTGTCGTGTCCTAATTTGCAAATTGCAATGCCAAGAAGACATGCAGCGAAATGTAATGAAATGCAATGCCTTACAACACAGTGAAGTATTTCACTTTGTGTTGAAACAAAAATCATTGTAGGAAACGTAATAATGATACAAGATAAACACCTCATGGCGCATCACACAATTGTGACATAGCAAGAAAGGAAACAAAAAAACCTAGTCACAAAGTGCATGCTGTATTCCTGCGTTTTCGCGTTTTTTCTTCATTTAATGACTGCACCCAACTTAGTAGACTACAAGACACCAAATATTTAATGGTTAAAGATGTGAGTACACACAGAGTATATACACACCAGGGTGTCCCCCCCAAAAAAAAATGTTTTTCGTCGGTGCAAGCTTGCCAATTGACACGGCGTTCTTCTCTAGGCCAATAACAAGTATGCCAAATTTCATTTCGATCCTTTGAGTTTTGGTCCCCCCGGGCCTCCGTAAGTTGTCGACTCCTACCCAAAAGGTAAAAAATAAATGTCGTCGTACAGACCTACGCGTGTGCTCATTTGAAAGCTCTTATCGAGCAGAGTAAACTTTAACTCAGTCGAAATGCTCTAAATTCAAGTTTTCATTCTATGAGACATAAACAGCCCAAAAGCAAGCCTTCAATAAAGCTCCATTGAAGGCTTGCCTTTGGGCTCTGTTTATGTCTCATAGAACGAAAACTTGAATTTAGAGCATTTCGATTGAATTAAAGTTTACTCTACTCGACAAGAGCTTTCAAATGAACACACGCAGAGGTCTGTACGACGACTTTGATTTTTGACCTTTTGGGTAGGGGTCACCAACTTACGGAGGCCCGGGGGGGGGACCAAAACTCAAAGGATCGAAATGAAATTTGGCATACTTTTTATTGTCCTAAAGAAGAACACCGTGTCAATTGGCAAGCTTGCACCGACGAAAAGTGTTATTTTTTGGACACCCTAATACACACATCTATCTTAATTGTAGAACCATTGACTAAATTATTTAACAAATCTCTAAAGCAAGGCATATTTCCAAATTCATGGAAAACTGCCAACATAAAACCTATTTATAAAAACAAAGGATCACCAGCTAACCCCACAAATTATCGGCCAATATCTCTCCTAAGCTGCATTTCAAAGATGCTGGAAAAAATAGTTTTCAAAAACATATATACACATTTATCAAACCACAATCTACTTTCAGACAAACAGAGCGGGTACAGACCAAAGCACAGCACACAACTTCAACTCATCTATTTGACCCACAATCTGTATAAAGAACTCGACTCAGGACGTGAATTTACAGCAATCTACTTAGACATCTCTAAATATTTTGACAAGATTTGTCATGACGGACTTTTAGAAAAGTGCAAAACTGACTTTGGACTGACTGGAACATCTCTGACATGGCTGCAATCTTACCTGACAAACAGGACACACAAAGTAATTGTAGAAAATAGCTCTTCTTCTCTACAGACTATAAACGCCGGATGCCCTCAAGGCTCCGTTCTGGGTCCGTTGCTAGCATTAATGTATTTGGACGGACTTTCTACGATGACAACAAATGACACCCTCTTCTTCGCCGACGACACATCACTTTACGCTTCCCACAACAACAACGATTTTGGTACGACACAGACATCTCTACAAAGTGACCTTGACAACATCTACAAGTATGGTCAAGATTGGAAAATCATATATAATGGCTCAAAAACGATACAGCAAACATTCTCACTCAAAAAGACACCTAATATTCCTCAACTAATTTTCGATGGCCAGGTAATCCCAGTCAACCAAAGTCATAAACACCTGGGTATATCTCTTTCCAACGATCTCAAATTCAAAACGCACATAAATGACATCAAAAAGGTAAATAGAGCCATGGGCCCAATATACCCAATAGTATGTACCAAGTATGTACCAAGTACCAAGAACCATTCTAGACCAAGAATATGTATGTACCAAGAACCATTCTAGACCAAGAATATGTATGTACCAAGAACCATTCTAGACCAAATATACTCAACATATATAAGACCTTACTTCGACTATTGTGACATAATATACGACGGACTTATAACTGCAACAGACGCTTTAAGACTGGAAAGACTGCAAAACCGAGTTGCTCGGCTAATCACAGGTACGATGTTAAGGACACCGACGAATAAATTGCGACTTGAACTGGGCTGGACTTCGATGGTAAATAGACGAAAAATTCATAAACTTATACTGTATCACCGTATTCAAGCACCTAACTCACAAATGCCTCTATACATTAATTCCATTCTCCCCGAGCCTAGGATATCACAAACTGGTAGAGAATTAAGAAACTCAGAAACACTCACACAGCCTTACAACAGAACTTCTGTATTCAAAAACTCTTTTATACCAAGTACCACTAAACTTTGGAACAAATTAGCCCTTTCCGTTCGCCAATCTAATCACATGTCCTTCAAACGCATTATTAAGGAACGTTTTAGCCCACCTCCTCCACCTACATTCTTCACTTCTGGCTCAAAGCGCGGCAATTTGCTACACACCAGACTTCGGGTAGGAGCATCTCAGCTCAATGCCCACCTGTACCAATTCCAACTCACCGATTCACCAAAATGTTCATGCAGCAACCAATCCGAAACTGTTGAACATTTCATTCTCAACTGCATGCTCCACAACAATTATCGAACAGTGATGCTAAATGAGTTATCCACCATTCTCAATATCGACTTCACATCTCTAACAAAATCAGTTCAAATAGACATCATACTTAATGGTTACAGCCTTAGTCAGGTCAGCGGACGACGGGTAGCGTATTGTGTCCAAAAATATATTATGCATACTCAAAGATTTATATAAACACTTCAGGCTCTTCCCTCTCCCCTCCTCGGGCACTTGGCGGCGGCGGCGACTGGCTCTGCGGGTGCGCGGCGGGCGGGCGTCCTTCCACGTGCGCCGGTCACTGATCTGAAGTGTACGAAACGAACTGCCGTGTGTGCGCGTGTGTGTTTGCGAGTATGTCTGCGTGTATGTCTGCGTGTATGTCTGCATGTATGTGTGAAAGCACTTGCTTGCAAGTTTGCATTTGTGAGTGTGTGTAAGTGAGCGTGTAGGCATGCGTGCCTGCACGCGTATGGGTGTGGAGAGAGGTGCCCAGATTTAAGCTTTGCGCTTATGTACCGATCTCCGATACTGTCTCGTACTAATATGCTATATGTTAATAAATATTATCAACTCAACTCAACTCAACATCTAAAAACGAAGTGCAGCAAACAGAACATAGCTGATACCTACATCTCTGGACAATATATAACTTCCAGCCTACAAGAGCTTTCGCCTCTGGAAGAGATACAACTTACAACCTCTAAGAGCTTTCGCTGCCACTGACCGCCTTTAAAAGTCAGTGGTCCGAGAAAGTTAAGCGAAATATCGCGGCTCTTGTGAGCTCGAACGCAATACATTGTCATGGCCAGGGCTGCGGAGTAGAAGTCGGAGTCGGAGTCGTTCGGAGTCGGCAGTTTTGGCCGGAGTTGGAGTCGGAGTCGGAGTCGCTAAAATCTTACCGACTCTGACTCCGGCCCGGACTCGGAGTCGACTTTTTGGCAATTTCTTTGGTCGGTAGAATAGTCGTCGGCCTAGGGATACCCCTATTACTTTACACCCCTATCGAAACAAAAGTAGTGGAAAATGAAGCATATATAGTTTACTCATCTAGCGGTAGTTTCCGCCTGATGAAGATAGGGCAACGATTTTAACGTCATCTGATGATAATTGTGGTTTTGGACGCACCGACTCTTATGGTCTCACGGCGCCCATTTTAACGTCATCGTGCTCGTTTCGTCAAGGAGATTCCAATCATACCATGGTGACCAGGTCACCTAAGTCAAATTCAAAATTTGACCTTAGGTCAAGGTAATTTAAGGTCATGTCGTGAACCAGGTATGTCTTGCTGCACAATGTCGGACGCGTCTCGACGAGACATACACAGTGGTGCCGGTCTTACATTCTTATCTTAATTGTATACAATCAAGAGTTATTGGCAAATAAGACGTGCTGGTCACCTCAGATGACCACACTCGATCTTGTAGGTATCGCTGAACAAAAATTGTACTTGGGTCATCAAGAATGAGCTATAATATGATCTAATAATTCGCGTCATCTGATACGAAAACATTTATATATTTTATCGTTGACTTATAATGGGATGGTCGCGAAACTGACCTGACTTTAGGTTACCGATGTACAACAAAAAAAAACTGAGATAGCAGGGTCGTAGGTATGGCTTGATTACGTCCTGTGAGTTTTGAAGTGCTCAGCCAAACACTGGCCAGTGACTGTGGCACGACCACAAAGGATCTAGATGGCTTGTGCATTTAACTATGTTTAAAACAAATTGAGTTAGATTTCCATACAAATCAGAAAAGATGCCAATTTTCGGTCGATTTCAGTCGTTTAGGGGCATGACACGATGCCACCTTACATCCGACCTAAGGGAGACCGGCGCCAGGGGACCACCATACTCCATGGGCCGACGGCGGTTGGCTGCGCTCGCCGCCCGGTCCCGTTTCGTGGGTTCCGCCGCCTGCAGGCGAGCGCGACTGGGCTGGGCGAGCGGCCGAGTGATTTGGGTTAACAGCCAAATCTATACGTTTTTTCCACTCTCATTATGCTGGTTATAGTCCGTTTGACCACATATTCCTCCATCGAAAAACGATGAGGATGTGAAGCATTCAACTTCCATAACTTTCTAGATCAAATACACAGGAGTGCCTTCACATGTGTTTCTCTTAAATTAATTTTCGCAACGTTGAATATCCCTTCCACATTTACTCACCATTAACGCTTTTGCACCAAATCCGATATTATATCCCGCGCCAATTCATGTGTAGCTTGTAGTCACCTAATTATATGTATTTACCCCATGTAGTGGGCGGGATGATCCGTCTATCCGTGTGTCACGTGACCAGTGGCGGACACCGGGGCGCCAGGTCTCGAGTGTTCTTCCGCCCCACCCGCGATTGATCGGTGCCACTGCTGACAGCGGCAGTCTGCTACCGGGGCTGGTTAGCACGGCATTAGTGGATGCCGTCCGACACCCTGTCCAGTGTCCAGTGTCCAGTGTCCAGTGTCCAATGTCCAGTGTCCAGTGTCCAGTGTCCAGAGTCCAGTGTCCAGTGTCCAGTGTCCAGTGTCCAGTGCCCAGTGTCCAGTGTCCAGTGTCCAGTGTCTAGAGTCCAGAGTCCAGTGTCCAGTGTCCAGTGTCCAGTGTCCAGTCCCAGCCACCCACTGCCCGGGGAGGAACGACATCCGTCCTGTCAACGAAGGTGCTTCGTGTCTCCTTTCCTCAATACAGAGGCCAACGGAAGGCAGAATAGCTGCTGTTAGAGGAAGGCAGAAGAGCTGCTGTTAGAGGAAGGCAGAAGAGCTGCTGTTAGAGGAAGGCAGAAGAGCTGCTGTTAGAGGAAGGCAGAAGAGCTGCTGTTGGAGGAAGGCAGAAGAGCTGCTGTTAGAGGAAGGCAGAAGAGCTGCTGTTAGAGGAAGGCAGAAGAGCTGCTGTTAGAGGAAGGTAGAAGAACTGCTGTTGGAGGAAGGCAGAAGAACTGCTGTTAGAGGAAGAGCCGCTGAAGAATCGCCCTACCCCCAAGTTCTTGAAGGAACCGAGCTGGCACCTATGGGCATACCCAATCCAACCCAATGAAACCGAACACTGGTTTCAATGCATTTTAGAGTATAGCCATTGGACAATGTCCAATGTCCATCGTTTTCACTCCAATGGCTATTCTGTGTCACCGCGGGTCGTTCGAGTTCCGTGCATTTAAACCGCCGACTAAGATCCAGTTCATTGACCACTGACCGGGCCCGATCGAGCTGGAACAGCATCACCCCACTCAGTATTAACCCCTGTCCTACTGAAATTGGGTCGACTGCCGCCACCGCGCCACCACCGGGGGAGGGAGAGGGGGGGGGGGCAGTGGAGAGGGACGGAGAGGGGAGAGGGGAGAGGGGAGAGGGGCGGATGGAGTAGCGTCTCTCGTCTCTCAGGCCGATATTGCAGGCGAACAGGCGCCGTTTGTCTCCGAGGTTGTGCGGCCTGGCGGTCACTGCCGGAGGAACACGGGCAGGGCGGACCGGGACGGCGGACGGCTCTGAGGGGGGGGGGGACGGACGGACGGCTCTGAGGGGGGGGGGGACGGACGGCGGACGGCTCTGAGGAGGGACAAGATGAGAGGGGAGGGCGGGGATGAGGCCGTTTGTTGGGTGTGGGGAGCACATTGGGTTAGATGACGGAGGTGACACGGCGGGGGCAGTGTGGGGCGGTCACAGCGGGGGCAGTGTGGGGAGGTCATATGTCCGCTGTCGCTTCACCTCTGAGGCCATGTTTTGTGAAATTGAGTTATGTGTGGCCCAGGATAGTCGCGGCGTTATGCTGTTCGTCTATTCATCGGTGAGATGAAGTTGCAACGGTGTTAAGACCAAAAATAAATCCACAACGATTGTGTGAAACATCTGGGGAAATATAACTTATGAACCTATGTGATCCAAATGAACGATATCAGTCAGGCATGCTTGCAGTTGATACAGTTATAATTTTCCCCTCTTTCACAAATCAACCACAAGTGGCCATATTTCTGTTTTATTACCATCATACGTCGTTTTCACTTCCCACACTCTTCACTGAATCTCCCTTAATTGATGCCCTGCATCTTTTTAGCAGCAGGCCGTATGCCATGTTGTATTTTCTGTCCGGACACCATGGATTAGCGGTCGTTGTGAACCATCACTGTCTGACAGCTCGAGTGACCGTCTGTTTTGTGCCCGGGACTGGAACTCTCATAAATACGGCCTGGGGCAGCCCGCGGGCCGCCGACCTACGTTATTGGACAGCCCCGTCCCTTCCAACAGCGGCCCGCTGTTGATCCGAAACCCGACGAAAAATCGTCTCCGCGTGAAGCTGACGGTCGATCTGTCTCGGAGGGTTTCGCTCGCTGGCCGAGAAAGCTCGGCTCTGACGCAGTTGTGACAAGCCAACCTGCGCCGGGCTGCTCGGCTGAGATGTTCAAATGAAAGCTGAAAACAATCTGACGAAATCAAATTCAAATACTGCACCGCCAGTCTCGTAGATTGGGTAGGACACAACCGAATGTCGCCATGGGATGGCGTGAGGCTGACTCAGAGTACAGATTTGTTCTGCACATGCACCGCGATTGTGACCGATTCTAGCATTGTACTTGCTCAAGCATTGTGTGGGCGGGGCATATCTGGAACTGGCCAGTAAAGACCGGAATTATCAGGAACTGGCCAGTAAAGACCCGTATCAGATCCGCTGGGCTGAGAGAAACCGCTTGTGATTTATTTCTGTAAAGCGCTGGATGGCATGCCACTGTTCTCTTAATTATTCAGTATGCTCTGCCTGATGCAACCCGATGTGTTACTGAAGTCACGCAGCCTCCGCACTGGCGGATCCAGCCTCCCAATAGGGGGGGGGGGGGGGGGGGGGCTAATTTCACTGGGGACCTTCCGGTCCCCAGGAGCCTCCATATAACCTAAAGGGTACACCCATTTTTTTACTTCTGCGAACTTAGGTTATATTTTTCGCTATACTATTCTTACGTGTAAGGACGTGTCAATCAAGTGCACAAATAAAATTGATGGATATTTGCCTCCAAATATCTCAAATTTTGACATTGTACAATGTACATGCTACTTTATATAAAAATAAGTTATTCGCTAATAACTTTTGACTAAATAAAGCTAGAAGGGCACGTAAACGTCATTTTGTTGTTATCATCAAGACTCGTTGAATGCTGTGCAGCATGACCTCTTTCTGACATTTGATGACCTTGACCTAAGGTCAAGGTCACGGCGTAAGGAAGGTCACCTTTCGAAATTTGACCTACACGGCGATGTTATATATCTTTGCACTTCTCTTGAAGATAGGAACTCATTGGTATTAAAATAATTGTGCGATCGCTGATGATTATAGAGCAAACTGAGACATTTTCGGGCTTTCTTTACACCGAGAAGGAAGTTATGAAGTTAATATTCGACATTCAAATTAAAATTAATTAAAAAGTTGACATTGACGATCAGGCGTGGTTTAAGCACAATCAAATTCCTCGCAACAAGACAAGTGTTAAGATATATAGCATCGCCACATAGGCCACAATTGGAAACTGAACCCTGAACTTTGACATTGACCTTAGGTGAAGGTCACCAAATGTTATAAAGAGGTAATACTGCATATCATTCAACGCGTCTTGACGACAATAACAAAATGGTGTTCATTTTACCTTTGTATCTTTATTCAGTCAAAAGTTATTGGAGAATAACATCTTTCACAAAAAGAACATAAAATAACCAAATTTAGCATGTTTGAAGCCAAATAACCATCAATTGTATTTTTCTGTTTGAATTACACTTCTTTACACTTAACAACAACAAAGTCAAAAATAGGAAATACATTTGGCTTGGGTATCCAAAAAAGATTCAAAATTTCGAAAAAATTACTTACTTCGAAATGTAAGGTCAAGATCATCAAATATCAGAAAGAGGTCATGCATTTAACTCGAGCATTAAACTCGTCTTGATGGGAACAGCAAAATGACGTTTACCGTACCATTCTAGTTTTATTCAGTCAAAAGTTATTAGCGAATAACATTTTTTTAATGTAAAATAGCGTGTAAAATGGCAAAATTTGAGATATTTGGAGGAAAATATCCCTTAATTTTATTTGTGCACTTATTGATACGTCCTTACACGTAAGAATAGCATAGTGAACAATTAGAAATACGTTTGAGAAAAGGTATTAAAAAAGTTGTACAATTTCGAAAACGTACCTACTAAATTTGGAAATTTTCGAAAATGAAAAAAATCAACATCACTATGTTATAAAACAGCTCATTGCCATTCTAATGACATACAATACATATATATTGCTTCATAAATTCGTCGCCATATGGGCTGACAAAGATTGACATGCACCGTGATCTTATTAAAATGCCCGAGGCAATATCCCCTGAACCATTGGTTGCATTGCATTACAACTTCCACAGCTCGCTTTAGCGCCCCAGGTTATCCCATATACCAATTTTGTTCAAAATCGGTGACATGACGGTGTAATTTTGCACTTTGATTTTTTTGTCGATTTGTCGTGGAATGCCCTAGCTACAAAAAGAAGAAGATTGGGATTTTTTTTACTGAACCCAATTACCCTACTTAATACTAGTAGACGTATTCCACACAACATAGGTACCTATGCAAGGAAATTCACTTACGCGCTCCTCTGCCGCCCAGCAGGCAGCAGGAGACCAAGGGCTGCGACGCTGCGTGTAAAATTATAGCTTACGTTGGTTGTGAATCACTCCAAAATAGCGTTAGACGCGCAACTTTCCCTATCCCTACTGCTGCCAAAATACTACCAAATAGAGGAAACACGAGCGAGGCAAAAACATATTGATCTATTTCGCAAAAAAAGTTTATTTTTCGCAGGCAGTACCCATTTTTCATCGCCAGTTTCAGCGGTTTTTTGGGGGGGCTAATTTATATTGCCGCCCCTGTCGAGCTTGGAATGGGGGCTTTTTCCCCTGCCCCCCCCCCTGGACCCGCCAATGATACAAGGAAATTAACTCACGCGATCCTCTGCCACCGAGCAGGCAGCAGAAGACCAAAGGCGTGTGACGCTGCGTGGGAAAATTATAACTTAGTTGGTTGTGAATCACTCCAAAATAGCATCAGACGCGCCACTTTCCCTATCCCTACTGCTACCAAAATGCTACAAAATAGAGGAAACACCAAAGAGGCCCCCCCCCCCCAAACAAAACAAAACAATAACAAGAAGTTATTTTTTTCGCAGGCAGTAGGTACTCATTTTTTCATCGCCAGTTTTAGCGGATTTTTTTGGGGGGGCTAATTGCTATTGCCGCCTGGATCCGCCAGTGAGCCTCCGGGAAGTCAATATGATTCTGCAACAGAGCACCAGCGCGAGTGCGCGACGGTTAGAACTCCTTTTGAGCACGCAACATCATGCTGTACTGAAGTGTTATGACTTCGAGGGGATGCAAATTAACGTTGGCATTCATTACGTGTCTTTGAACCTGGGTCCGTTTTTGTGTATGGTAGGTGAAAAGGCCTTTTGTCGGGTTTCTGTTGGCCGGAGATCACCGTGCCCCTCGAAGGAAGCGGACGCCATTCTAACCACCGTCTGACCGGGCTATAGCTACCCGCTCAGGACCATTCTAACCACCGTCTGCCCGGGCTATTGCTACCCGCTCAGGACCATTCTAACCACTTCACCGTCTGACCGGGCTATAGCTACCCGCTCAGGACCATTCTAACCACCGCCCGTCTGACCGGGCTATAGCTACCCGCTCAGGACCATTCTAACCACCGTCTGACCGGGCTATAGCTACCCGCTCAGGACCATTCTAACCACCGCCCGTCTGACCGGGCTATTGCTACCCGCTCAGGACCATTCTAACCACTGCACCGTCTGACCGGGCTATAGCTACCCGCTCAGGACCATTCTAACCACCGGCTGACCGGGCTATAGCTACCCGCTCAGGAGCATACTAACCACTGCACCGTCTGACCGGGCTATAGCTACCCGCCCAGGACCATTCTAACCACCGTCTGACCGGGCTATAGCTACCCGCTCAGGACCATTCTAACCACCGCCCGTCTGACCGGGCTATAGCTACCCGCTCAGGACCATTCTAACCACCGCCCGTCTGAGCGGGCTATAGCTACCCGCTCAGGACCATTCTAACCACCGCCCGTCTGAGCGGGCTATAGCTACCCGCTCAGGACCATTCTAACCACATATCCGTCACATATCCGCTATTGTATCAGTGTGTGGGGTAGCTGCTGCATCTCTCAGAAAAAGCGCATTCAGAAAGTGATCAACTTCGGCGCGCGTATCGTTTCTGGCCTTGACCGAAGAGCTCACATTACTCCTGTACTGAGCGAGCTGGAGTGGAAATGTGTCGATGATATGGTACGTGTCAGCGATGTAGCCATGGTCCGTAGCCTACTTACCTCGGACAATGCACCACAAATTCTCCGGAAAAAGTTGCTGCTCAGCTCTGACGTGTCAGTCCGCAGCACGCGTGCAACCGAGCGAGGGCAGCTGCGTCTGCCTCGCGTGCGAACTGAGTTTGCCCGACGCGGGTTTTTGTGTCGCGCCAGCAAGCACTGGAACGATTCGTCGTGAGTGTAGCAGTGTCTATATCGCGAGATGCCTCTATTTGCAAAGTTTTTTATTATAGCTTTTTTAATCTGATTTTAATCTACTCCGATGTATGTTTTTGTATATGTATACGACGTGGTCACCATAAAACCCATGAAATGGAGGGACCTAATAAACTGTATGTAACCACCGGCTGACCGGGCTATAGCTACCCGCTCAGGACCATTCTAACCACCGGCTGACCGGGCTATAGCTACCCGCTCAGGACCATTCTAACCACCGTCTGACCGGGCTATAGCTACCCGCTCAGGACCATTCTAACCACCGCCCGTCTGACCGGGCTATAGCTACCCGCTCAGGACCATTCTAACCACCGTTTGACCGGGCTATAGCTACCCGCTCAGGACCATTCTAACCACCGCCCGTCTGAGCGGGCTATAGCTACCCGCTCAGGACCATTCTAACCACCGTCTGACCGGGCTATAGCTACCCGCTCAGGACCATTCTAACCACCGTCTGACCGGGCTATAGCTACCCGCTCAGGACCATTCTAACCACCGTCTGACCGGGCTATAGCTACCCGCTCAGGACCATTCTAACCACCGTCTGACCGGGCTATAGCTACCCGCTCAGGACCATTCTAACCACCGTCTGACCGGGCTATAGCTACCCGCTCAGGACCATTATAACCACTGCACTGTCTGACCGGGCTATTGCTACCCGCTCAGGACCATTCTAACCACCGTCTGACCGGGCTATAGCTACCCGCTCAGGAGCATACTAACCACTGCACCGTCTGACCGGGCTATAGCTACCCGCTCAGGACCATTCTAACCACCGTCTGACCGGGCTATAGCTACCCGCTCAGGACCATTCTAACCACCGTCTGACCGGGCTATAGCTACCCGCTCAGGACCATTCTAACCACCGTCTGACCGGGCTATAGCTACCCGCTCAGGACCATTCTAACCACCGTCTGACCGGGCTATAGCTACCCGCTCAGGACCATTCTAACCACCGTCTGACCGGGCTATAGCTACCCGCTCAGGACCATTCTAACCACCGTCTGACCGGGCTATAGCTACCCGCTCAACCATTCTAACCACTGCACCGTCTGACCGGGCTATTGCTACCCGCTCAGGACCATTCTAACCACCGTCTGACCGGGCTATAGCTACCCGCTCAGGACCATTCTAACCACCGTCTGACCGGGCTATAGCTACCCGCTCAGGACCCGGGCTATAGCTACTCACCGGCTGACCGGGCTATAGCTACCCGGTCAGGACCATTCTAACCACCGGCTGACCGGGCTATAGCTACACGCTCAGGACCATTCTAACCACTGCACCGTCTGACCGGGCTATTGCTACCCGCTCAGGACCATTCTAACCACTGAACCGTCTGACCGGGCTATAGCTACCCACTCAGGACCATTCTAACCACCGTCTGACCGGGCTATAGCTACCCGCTCAGGACCATTCAAACCATCGTCTGACCGGGCTATAGCTACCCGCTCAGGACCATTCTAACCATCGTCTGACCGGGCTATAGCTACCCGCTCAGGACCCGGGCTATAGCTACTCACCGGCTGACCGGGCTATAGCTACCCGGTCAGGACCATTCTAACCACCGGCTGACCGGGCTATAGCTACACGCTCAACCATTATAACCACTGCACCGTCTGACGGGGCTATAGCTACCCGCTCAGGACCATTCTAACCACCGGCTGACCGGGCTATAGTTCAGGGGCCACCCCCCGCCTCAATATCGGGCGTCAATACTGGCCTATTCGTCTCGGTCGGCCACTTGTCCCTGTCCGCAGCCATTGTTCGTCTGACGCCCCATCTGTCCTGTCCGTTGTCCGCTGACACCGCCTCAGGCGCCGCTGGGCTGACCGGCAGTGACCCCGGCTGGCCGGCCCGCGCTCCGGTCATGCCCTGCGGCGATATCCCGGCCCGGCCCGGCGGCGGCCACCGATCGGGCAGCTGTACCACATCCGTCTCCATCCCGCCGCCACTGCCGCCGCCGCGCCACCGCCGCCGACGGGCAGCGGTGACGTCAGGCAGCCCGTTACCAGATCAAATTGCCGTCCAGAAATGGCCAAATCAATAGCCGAGACGGTGGCACTGGAGGAATCGGGTACTGGTGATTGGCAGGGGAATGTTGAGTTTGTGTGAAATGGTAGCAATGCAATGGAGAGTATGGAGATAGGGAGTATGGAGTGTTATGATCGAACTTCCAGTGAGTGGTTGAAAAGAGAAAGTGGCGGCATGTGAAATGTGACCTCGGGCTATATGAGATAGCCTTTTGAGCTCTTGACATTCGTGAGGGGGATTTGTCACGCCATCTCACACGAGGTCAAGATTCTACACTCGCCGGAAATGAATCTCCTACTTGATCATTGAGATTACTGATATCGGTATTCTGTTGGCCCAATCGCTGACTCGGGAACACAATATAAAATATTAAAAAAATAAAGCCCAGATGGTAAGCATATCTATAATAAAAGCTGCGCCTACTCCCAGTAAAAACAAAACAAATGACGTATGAAAGACTGGCTTTATGTAATGGCGATGACATGATCTCTGACAGAGCTGTTTGCAGTGTTGTACTGCCCTTTGCTTCGGCTCCTGTCCTGTACTAAATCGCACGGCGCTGTGCTGTGCTGTGCCGTGTTGAGTTATGCTCACCGAGGCGTGCCCGCCTTATAACAGCACGGCTCGGCGCCCGGGAATCTCCGGCGAGTTTAATCGCCCGTAGTGATGAAAGCGGCGGCGACACCGCCCGGTAAGCGGCGATAAAATTGTCCACACAGCCCGCCGGACGGCCAGACATGTAATCACAGTGTGCAACTGATCGTCGTGAATCTGATGACATGGCCTATTTGGGCCGGACGTCTTCTATGCCGCTGAGCGGCATGCTTTACCCGAGAATTATGTGACATTTAGAGCCATATGATAGGGCCCTGAAAGCTCTGCTGACCGCTTCAGGCTGGCGACCGTTTGAGACCTGCTGGAAGCGCGAGCCAGCTCATTCGCGCGGCGTGCATGCATACAGCTTAGGTACACAGCACTGCCGTGACGTTGACTCGACATGCACGGAATTGGCGCGGTGTTTGTGGTCTGGGGTGGTTCACAATGACGCGCCATTGATTTAACAACAGAAACTGCCGATGCGGCACGCATCGATGCAACGCATAGGGCTCAATATCGACTTGCCATTAGTGAGACTTTCAGCATGGCCGACGCAGATCCTCCACAGCCTTAGTTTCTTCCGGAGTCTTTCGATTAAGGAGGGACGCAGGGCAGTTACGGCCGAAATGGTTCCGTTGACGGCGATGGGGGGGGGGGGGGGGGGGGGTATACTTCGCCAGCTGAATATCGACCTGGCCGCTAGTATCTCTCTGAGTATGTCTCGAGGGCAGGGAGATGTGTCTCTGGGTGTGTCTCGAGGGCAGGGAGATGTGTCTCTGGGTGTGTCTCGAGGGCAGGGAGGGAAGGACGCTCCAGCCGGGCTCTCAACAGCGACTTTCAATGATGACTTGAATGTCTCAGTGGTCTGGACTGGCGATCAGAAGCGTCAGTAAAAATAGCAGTTAGGATTTGCGGTGCGGCATGTAACAGAACTCCTGACACAGTCAGTGATTTCGAGGAAAAAAGGAAGCGTTTCAAGTTTTTGTCATGTGCTAAATACTGCGAGTACATTAAAGGCATGATTGGTGATTTCAAGAGCAACCCAAAACGCTTCTGGTAATTTTTGAAGTGCGTTAGGGGCTCAAAGCGACAGCTTTCTGTTCTCTTAGACGGTGATCGTGAAGTTAGTGGCGATATTGATCGTGCCAATTTGTTGAATAGGGCATTTGCAGCCAAGTTTTCGTGTCCCGATGTTGAAAGTGTACCCGATGCTCCCAATTACGACCTCCCCATCCTTGACCAACTCACTGTCCAGAGAGCCGCAATTAGATGAGCCCTGGAAGACCTAAAAGTCCATAAGGCGTGTGGTCCCGACAACATCAGTGCACGGATAATCAAGGAGTGCTCTGATCAGCTGGTGACCCCCTTGTCAAACCTTTTCAAGTTGTCAGTGCAGCAGGGTATTTTCCCGAGTAGATGGACCGAAGCCAACATAGTGCCCATTTTTAAGAAAGGGTAAAAAAAGTCACCTTCGAACTATCGAGCAGTGTCCCTCCTGCCACTACTAGGGAAAATCCTGGAAAGAGTAGTATTCAGCAATCTTCTAAATCACGTTAAACCTGTCTTGACACATTCACAACACGGCTTCCTGCCGCACCGCTCATGTGAAACAAATTTAGCTTGTCTTCTAAAAACAGCTTGGGAGTCCATATCACACAGCGGCCAAACAGATGTAATATACACGGACTACTCAGCGGCCTTTCAAAGCGTAAACCATTCATTGTTACTTCACAAGCTGCACCACTCATATCACATATCGGGCACCGTGCTAAAATGGCTCTCGACCTATCTAAAAAACCGCAAACAACGAGTCGTTGTAAATGGAAGGTGCTCCGACTGGACAAACGTGGTCTCTGGAACACCTGAAGGAAGCATTCTATCGCCATTACTTTTCGCTGTGTACGTTAACGACTTGCCTGACAAAATTACGACCAATTGTTTGCTATTTGCCGATGATGTCAAATTGTATCACAAAATTTCAACCCCGAACGACTCACTTTTGCTGCAAAGGTATCTGGACAGTCTTTGCCAGTGGTCTGCTGACTGGAAACTTAATCTCAATCCGACAAAATGTAAGTCATTCACTATGACTTTGAAACGATCTCCCATTTCAGTGACATACAAAATCAATGAAACACCCTTGGAACACGTATCTTCAATCCGTGACCTTGGAGTATGGCTAGACGCTAAGCTCACATTTAGAGACCACATAAACTTCACGGTTACCAAGGCAAACAGAGCACTGGGTGTGATGATGAGATCCCTTCAGACTGGTTGTGCTCGCGGCGCCTTGAAACGGGAGCCAATATTGGCAGCATATTTCGGTAACGTGCGCTCCATACTCGAGTACGGATGTGTGATATGGGGAGGTGCAGCAGCAACACAGCTCGATCGGTTGGACCGCGTCCAACACAAGTTTCTTATCTGGCTCGAGTCACATGTCCATACCCTTCACCATTCACACTCACCCTCATATTCATATTCAGATCTTTTACAGTCTTTTAATATCGCCTCGCTTGCTCAGAGAAGAGTGCAGTATGACATACTATTTTACATAGAACCTTCTCAGGACGGATCGAGTCTTCTTTGCTTCTTCAAAGCTTTCCTTGCAAATATCAACACGGCATACCCGCGCAGCATCGCACACAATCCTGCACGTCCCATTCGCTAGAGTGGAAACTGTTAAACTTTTGCGCGGGCGCCTCGCAACACCAACCTATTCTTGTCTGCCTGTCCTGCATCCGACCTTTTCAATGATACCTTAGGAGCTTTTAGAATGCAGGTGAAGTCATATGTCAAGAGTATGGCGGTATAGGCTGCACAACACTGGTGGCGATGAGTTGGGATTGTGTGTGGGCGTGTGTGATATGAGCATGCGAGTTTTATTACTCTTATTTTACTGCTGGAGTTTTCTCATTTACCGATCTTATGTGTCCTTTTACAAGCGTTTTCTTAGGTCTGCGTAGCCTCAAAGCATGCCTGTGAACTATTGTTCACCTATGTTTATTTTTTAACGTATTCATATTTACTGTTTCATGAACTTTTGTTCTATTTTAGTATCCCATTTTCGTTATCATATTTGCCTCGTCTGTTTTCAACTGTGTGCGTGTGTCTGCTGCTGTCGTGTCGTCGCGTGTTTTAATTACTCGACTTGAGCTGTAATTGGGTGAATGCCTGTTGCTCATTGTCAATAAATAAACAAATAAACAAACCTAGTAGTTGTGGCGCCCTTAAGCCCAACTCATCATCATGGATGTTGCAGTCACCTTCACAAATAAAGTAATAAATGGTTGCACGGCAAAGGGCCGATGCTAACTTCTATTGAGCGTGCACTATGCTCGAGAGTAGATTATTCCGCTAAAAATGTTCAGTATTTGTATGTAAAGCAGACTATAAATATAAACGCACATATACCGTTAGGTCGAGGATGCATCGAACAACTATGAGACTTATTTACAAAATGACGCTATGCAAACTTTCACGCCTTGCCTCTGCACCGCTATAAGACAAGGTTTCGGCCCTCAATCTGAGTCGTTATCAGCGGGTACGCCGTGCATTCGGGGAAAACAGATATATTTGGGCTTATCGACTCACCGAAGATACGTTGTGGGGTAGGTACTTGATTTAGTTTGTTTGCCATATTATCTCACCATAAAAAGTTAAAATAGTCACGAACGCTCCACGTTTTTTTGACTGCCTGCTGTTTTATTTCGTAATTCATATTGTAACTGATAACGCCTGGTACCGACTTTGGACAGGGCGCTTCCTAGACCGCTGCAGATTAGTCGTACGGCCAACACAGAACTGTCGCCACTACTGATAAGCCGACGATAGACCGGGCGACGTCCGACCCCAGCCACTAATCACTCTCCTCTCGCCCCCGCCCCCGCCCCGCCCCGCCCCGCCCCGCCCCTGCTGCCGGCCCCCGCCCCCGCCTCCGCCTCCGCCTCCGCCTCCGCCTCCGCCTCCGCCCTCGCCCCGGCCCCCGCCCCGGGTGCCGCGCCAGAGGGCCGTCTGCGGTTGACATAACAGACTGCCGGGTGGGCGGGTTTTGGCTCTGACGGATCGAGCGAACTATCGACACGGCGCTGGAGGGCACAGTGCGTGACAGTGACGGAAGTTGATGCTGGTGCCAGCCACCTCCTGCCATCAATGCAGCGAGAGACAAAGACGATGCCGGCAGAAAACAAAAACAAAAATAATATCTACCACCGAGGTGTTCCCAGTTATTTGCCATCAATATGTTAGTTGTTACCAGTTACTTAGTGCCGAGGTGTCACGAGCGACGTTTGTGACGTTTGCCGTCCTCTCTATCTTCCCTCCCAGTTCAGGAAGGCTTTGCGTGTGCAAGTCCGAGCTCAGAGAAGTGTGCTAATTCGGTGTCCGTCATTACAAAACTGGAAACCGTTGAATCTCATTTCATTGAATGTGACGGTTTCTTGAGGCCAAGATGGGACAGGTTATCGACGTTTCTATCGTGTCGTAGCCGGTTCGCCGCTCTTATCCTAACAGTTCGACATCCCAACAGTCTCTTAGTTTGACAACCTGATACTCTGACAGTTTGACAAGCTGACAGTTTGACAAGCTGACAGTTTGACAGTGGACTCGCGTCGTCTAGCTCAAACCCAGCCAGCCTACACACGGGCACACATCGCCGACACTAGTAGGTATCAGTCGTGTAGTCGTGACAAAAGCGACGAAAGCTGAACATTTATGGGGACCCTGGAATTTATGCTTCCAGTGACGAAAAAGCAACCAGCATCTAGCAGAAGCCCTTGGACCTGCGGTCACTGGAACATTTCAATATATTGAGACTAATACCTTCTCGCTGGCCTATTGTTTTGCGTAGCACGTCGTTTTTCGTTGCATGCTGTTCAAAGGTTTCCGCTATCGTGCAGTGTTGGATTGTTCGTTTCATGACCTGGTCCCGGAGAGTACAAATCCATAGGTGGAGAGTAAATTGTTCTTTTTAGGCAAGTATTTTTTTACCCATTTTTAAAGGAAAAAGAAACTTGGAAAGTAAAGATTGCTCATTTATAATATTTTGTTTTGTAACTATAATGTCGGTAAGATCAGGTGAAAAGAGAGCGAATTTTAAAAAAAAATGAGATCATTTTCTTTTACACAAAAAGGCCAGAAATGGCCCAAATCACAAGGCTGATCGTGCAGCACGTTTTGCCGTTATTCCACGTCTTCCGTGGTGTTTTCTCGGAGTTTCCTAGTCGGTCGGTGGACCTGACAGTCCGTCTGTCGCTCGACCGGTCGCTCTATAAATATGCTTTCTCTCTGCTCTGGTATCAGTCTGCTCTGTCCACTCGCTGCTCCGTCCACTGCTCAAAGGCCACTCAGACCTCCGCTCCACCGCGGACACCACTGGCCTCCCATCCGCTGATGGCCCGTCACGAGCCGCTCTCATCAGCTGATGGCCCGTCACGAGCCGCTCTCATCCGCTGATGGCCCGTCACGAGCCGCTCTCATCAGCTGATGGCCCGTCACGAGCCGCTCTCATCAGCTGCTGGCGGCTCCGTCCACTGATGGCGGCCGTGGGTCCCGGGGGGAGGGGAGAGGGCTCAGGACACCGGTAGGACCCCGTGGGACCTGGTGTCTTATGTGGCCAGTATTGTGGTCGGCGGGTCGTGCCGGCGACGGAAAACAAGCCATAGACTATGCGAGAAGTAATCATCTCCGAGAAGAAGAAAAAAACAGGTCATGGGTGTGTCTTGGAGTTGGTACGCTGTCTATGGTGCAGAGGCAGACAGCAGTGTCGCTTAATTCTTTACCTTGATAGCTTTCGATAGCTTTCAAGGCAGCGATATCTTTGAACTATCATTGCGGTTTACCTGCCACAGGACCATGAAGTTCCATCGGCACTTGATTTAGTTCTGAAAGCCATCAATCATGTACACCTAGCTATATAGCTATATAGTATGAGAGTAAAGATGACAGCAAACCAGGCCGGCTCGGCTTACCGATTACCGATTACCGATTATCGATTACCGATGATGCATGCATGCGCAGCTGTGGCACACGTGGCTTAGCCATATTGGGTCTTCTGCATATTAGATACTGATGGACAAACAGGCTTTCAAAAAGGCATCACATCCCCAACGCAGCTGTTCGACAGTGGTGTCTCATGAAGGTATTGGACTTCAGCTTGGACGCATGAAGAAGATACTAACTACAGAGTGAAACCTGTATTTAGAGAAACGGTGGGACATCTTCAATGCCATGGTTGGAAACCGTAGAAGGTTTTCGAAACCACGAGTGGCATTGTACGAGGCAGCGCCTGATAAATCAGCCAGTCGCATGCTGCCAATCATTTATGTATGGCGGTTTCTACAATAGCCAGAAGCTCATAGTGTAACACTCATGTGAGTTGAGAATTACGCAAGTACGCTGTACGCAAGTACGCTGCTGTCGCTCGGCCGCGCAACATTTGCTTATTTGTTCTCTTCGCTGACACTTGCATGCAAAAATATATAACCGAAATGAAAAACAAAACAAGATAGTAAGCGAATAGAAACATCAGATATCATATTCGCTTGGCATTTTCACGCTACGGTTTAGGTAGCTCTAAATCTGTGATTCTAAAAAAGGGAGGAATTACCCCACTTTGGGTAATGAAGGCTTCGGGCGAGAGCAGTGGCGATTGAGCAGCTGAGAAGTGAGCAATTATTCATGATTTGATTGCTGATGGTGCACAATAGCAGTTTCTGCTTCACTGTCGTCATGTCAAAATCGCGAAGATTATCAAAACCAAGTAGCACTAAATGATGGTCAGTTTTCTCTTACGCTTTGCGACTTGCGTGTTGTTATACTCTGGGAACCATGGCTTTAGCCTACAAGCAACAGCACAATGTCTACTTATGTTCCTGTTCCTAGATGGCACTAGTAGTAAACGCCTGAAGTTATGTTGTACCGCATAGCTTGAAGCCGAGAACTGCGGCCTCCGCCATTGGGAAGGGGTAACGAGTCATTTTAGTCATCAAAAGTGGTAACCATGCCCTTGACGATGAGAACCACTGCTCTAAATCGAGCATGTAACAATCGGTCTTATCTTGAGCACCGGTGTTAGTTTTCGAACGATGTTGGACTCCATCACTGGTTCGTGTCCAATCTCCCAAATCCGTGTCTTGTTCCATTGGCTGATGTCTTATTGCACTGTACCTTGTCTGGTTCCACTTGGGTCCGTGCCTTGTCCCACTGGATGATGTATTGTCCTACTGGATGATGTATTGTCCCACTGGGTGATGTATTGTCCCACTGGATGATGCATTGCCCCACTGGATGATGTCTTTTTTTCCTGACTCATGTCTTGTCATGGCTCTCATGTCATGTCTCACAGACCTGTGCTTCTCTCGCCACCCTGTGCCCTGCCTCACTGACCCTGTCACCGTCCCCGACAGGCGGCATGTCTCTGGTGGTGACCGGCGGTCTGGTGGGGGTCTCTCCCCCGTCCGGTGCGGCCATTCCGTCCCACGTGACGACAACAGCGGCGCGACTGGAGGCCCGCAAACGGCGGAACAGCGCCGAGCCCGAAACCCGATCCAGCCCTGGCCGCGGCGAGGACCACGCGCCCAACAAGATCTTCGTCGGCGGCATCAGCTTCCAGACCACGCCGGAAAAGCTGCGGGCCTACTTCGCGCCCTACGGGACGATCCTGGACGTGATGGTGCTCAAGGACCAGGCGACCAATGTGAGTGTCGCCCCAGTCCGTCCTGGCCCGTCCGCTCCTTCCAAGAACAGTACTGGGTTGATGTATTCCTTCTCGTTCCCGTTCAGTTCCGTTCCTTCGCGTTTCGTCTCGTTCGGTCCTGACAAATTCAGCACAGCTGTTGACATGTCCAACGGAAGTTATGCTGCTCTGAAATGTGCCATAACGTTGCCACCTTGCCACGACTCATAGTTGGTAGACATGTTGCTGTTCAATTATCATTTGCATGCCTGGATCATACTTGTATGGCATCCTTCGTTTACACTGGGAAGAGTCGTTGATGCAATGCAAGGTAGAACTACCTCAAGCAATACAACTTTGTATTGCTCCAAACTCCAGTTCCAAACTCGAGGTTTGCGTAAGAGGCTGGAAAACGGACTGTTTGCATAAACGACGGCTAGTTTCAGTATGTTTAGTACTTACGACATACGACTTGGGCCGGCTGTATGATGTCTACCTGTATAGTGTAGGGAGCTAACTGCCTGCGCTGGACTGCTTAGTTAGTGGAGTTTGTACCAGCAGGACAATAGCATTATCATTTCTCCCTTAATACCCTCTAATCTGAAGATTTGCCGGCGTATAAGTTTGTCACTCTTGCTGTTAGCCATCACACTTCTTTCGGTGCCGCGGAACCTCACCTTAACACACATCTGTTCCAGAGGAACCGTGGCTTCGGCTTCGTCACGTTCGCCGACATGGCGTCAGTAAACAAGGTGCTGCGTCAGGAGGAGCACATGCTGGACGGCAAGAAAATCGACCCCAAGCTGGCCACGCCCAAGGGTCAGAAGACTGTTGGAGTACTGCTCATCCCGCGCAAGGTGTTCGTCGGCGGTGTCAGTCAGGAAACGAGTTCTCAGGAGCTGCTCGAGTACTTCTCGCAGTTCGGCAAGGTGTTGGAATGCTCGCTGCAGATGGACAACAACACGAAGCGGCACCGCGGCTTCGCGTTCGTCACCTTCGAGAACGAAGAGCACAGCGGGCGCGTCGTCAAGAAGCATCACCACGTGGTGAAGAGCAAGACGGTCGAGTGCAAGTACGCCCAGCCCAAGGAGACCATTCAGGCGACCGAGCGCGCAAAGCGGGCGCAGCTAATTTCGGTGATGCAGTCGGCGGCGGCGGCGGGCGGCGGCGGCCCGCTGGCGCCACTGCAGCAGCACTACAGTCGGATCATGTCCGCTGCCGCTGGAGGACCGGCGTTCTCGGCACTCTCCGCCTTCCGCTATTCGCCTTACTCAGTCCCAGTGGCGTCGCAGCAGCAGCTGGGACAACTAGCGCAGCAACAGGGACAACTGCTGGGACAACAGCAGCCGGGACAGCTGATCGGTCAGCAGCAGGGGCAGCTGTTGGGGCAGCAACTGGGGCAGCAGCAGAGTCAGGTGCTGGCGGCGATGCAGGCGCCGATGACACCCGTCAGTTCGGCGGCGTTCCAGAGCCAGGGGGCGCTGCCGACACTACAGAGCCTGTCAGCGCTGCAGCAGACCGGCAGCACCCCGTACCAGTTCACCAACATTGACATGTCCAGCCTGCAGGGTCTGGACTGGAGCGCGGCCGCGCCCCTGTACGGCATGTACACGGGCTAGGCGCTGACGTCGCCACCGCCGCCGCCGGCTGTCTTTCACAGGGCGACCGCAGCGACCCTGGCGGCGGACGGCGGAAGCATTGCTCATAATCACCCCGCGCGGCGCGGATGAGCCGGCGCCATATCTACCGCCGCTGAATCAGCTCCTCAGGGCTTTAAGTTATTTGTTGTCAGGCTGCTCTGGTGTGCCGGGTAGAGGGCCTGCTCCAACGACCGGGTGCCCGGGGAGATCTCAAGTAGGACCCGCCCCGTAGTACAACACATTGCCCGTTCATACATGCCCCATCCCACCGTCATCTCGGGCACTCGCCAAAACGAGTGCGAAGCGCGAGGTTGTGAGTGTCCTTAAGATGGTGTGTACACTTGAAAAGTCACTTTCAAGAAAGTTGGTGCAATCAAATTATAGTTTTAGGCGCAGAGGTTTATTTATGTTAAGTTAATAATATTTATACAATAACATCTTTGATCTCTACTGGTATCAAAAACAACTTGAATAAAAGCAAAGTTCGGTAATAACTTGAAAGACAAGGAAATTCCCATTATCCTTTAGCTAAGCAGCTTTACTGTCCAGAGATCGTTATTTTAAAGATCAACATTAGCGTGATCGGTCGAATGCTAGAGGTGAATGCCAAAAATAATGTAAATGTTTCGCTTGTTCACTGAGCCTGTGGTTTCGTGAAACGGGCGTTATCAGGTCTTCCATTTGAGCTCTGACCACCCTCCCTCCCGACCGCGGGTTGGGGAGGAGGTACCCTCTCCGTGAGGCCGTAGTGTGGCTAGCAGACTGCCCTCTGTGGGCCGCACTTACAGGGTAGATATGCTGGGCATATCGCAGGAAATGAGCCTCAGTGCTGCTGAACTGAGCATTCAATGGCAATAAGCGCCGCGCGACCCGTGTGGTTTTGGCGTGACCTCTCAGCCCTCTGGGCCGGCGGCGTCTCCTTTCTCGAGGTCTGTGTGTTGCGATTCAGCTGGACGGGGTGTGCCAAGTGAATCCCGGTCCGGTGAACTAGCCAAGGATCTGAGCGGGGAGTCAGAAACTCAGTCAGGGAGAGGTGCTTCCGTGCCTCCCTTCCCGTGCCAAACATGTCCCGAGTCTCCTATGCCGATTGCAGATGGCCAGCTTCCCTGCATAGGTTGGCCTCTGCGGAACGATGAACCATACCTGAGTCACCCCTCTGATGGTGCAGAAGAGGGATGGCTGTGTGGTTGTCTAGCTTTTCCGTCTGATCACAACCCTCGACAACCTTATTTCTTCTCCGTGTGGTGACCCGATCTGACCCATCTACGACAGCACGACAGTCGCCATTCTGCATCACCAGGTCAGCCGTGTCTGGTTGTGTTCAGAACGTTCGTCCTTAGCGAGCCACTAGCAGTGCCTCTCCGGAGACCGTCTCTGACCTTGACCTTGACACGATGACCTCTGACTGTCACGTGACTTTTGTCTCTCGGCTGTTTTTCAGTCTGATGGCAATACCGGTGCTCCAGGAGCTCGACTCTCTCCCGTGTGTCTGTGTACCTCTCTTGTCGAAACCCTGTCTGCTCTCTTCCGCGCCGTGTGTCGGTACGAGTAGCGTAGACCTCGAACCACTTGTCGGCAGGACTGTACGACCCTTTTGTATTGTAAATACCTAGTGCCAGGAGGACCGTAGGTCGCACCCTTCGCAGTATTCGAGCGTGTGTGTGCCACCTGACCGCGGTAATTATCTCAGAACATGCGTGCAACCTGCAGTGTAGCTCAGTAATACAGAGATTTTCTGCTGTCCGCTCGTTTCCATGGCAACCGAGCTCCTGGGTCCACCGTAGCGGAGAGCTGCGAGCGGCGTAGCCGGTAGAGAGAGATCAACCAGAATGTGTTCGACGCCGAGGCGTCCTAGACAGTCGTGGGAGCCGTGTCCCGATCTCGAGTCAGCGGTAGTCGCCCGAGCTCGTCTCCAGTCGACTCGCACGTCTTCGTCTTCAGCCCGGCAGAAGTCTGGAGACGTACAACACCGCGTACCGCAGTGTCGTGCCGTAGCTGGCGTAGCGGACGGGGGTGCTGTTGGTCGATGTCGCCATTAGGTATGCTGCAGACTGGCCGGTGAATCGCTCATGTTTCCGTCCTCGGTCCGAACGGGTCTGGCAGCGAATGACGCCCGTGGCTATGTAGCGTCTCGTATAAGCTACGCGATATCCAGGAGTATTTTGATCCATTTTGCAGTGCCTCTGAATTTTATGCTAGTGACAGACACAACTTTCTTCTAGTTCTACAGATGGCGTAGCATTTTCCGGTATCGTATGGACTTTATAGCGTATTCCCATATCAGAACGCATGAAAAGTGTCCGGGATCTGCAATGGCTATTTTACATTCTGAATAGGTAGTCTATACGTCGTGTAGATAACTCTAGCAATGTGCTAGGCTAACGTCGCTCTTCGTATACGGATTACGGTTTAAGAAGCAGTAATGTGTAATAGAAATCCGATGTTCGACAATCGGCCTAGGGCATCAGGAAACGGCATGTCATCAGCTATCAGCACCTCTACAAGGATGATAATTTATGCTGCGCTCAACCGCCATCTAGTGCCTATGCCTGAAAGCCTTACAATCAAGCAGAGCCTTATATCGACCAATCAGAGCCTTATGCCGACCAATCAGAGCCTTATGCTGACCAATCAGAGCCTTATGCTGACCAATCAGACCCTTACCGACCAATCAGAGCTTTCCACCACCCAATCAGAGCCTTATGCCGACCAATCATAGCCTTATGCTGACCAATCAGAGCCTTATGCTGACCAATCAGAGCCTTATGCCGACCAATCAGAGCTTTACGCCGATCAATCAGAGCTTTACGCCGATCAATCAGAGCTTTACGCCGACCAATCAGAGCTTTACGCCGACCAAT
>JAXIVJ010010514.1:5000-46927 GCA_036785665.1 Chirona hameri
TGGTGGTGATGGATGGATGGATGGATGGATGGATGGATGGTGGATGGATGGTGGTGGTGGATGGATGGATGGATGGTGGATGGATGGGTGGTGGATGGATGGATGGATGGATGGATAGATATATATATATATATATATATATATATATATATTATATATATATATATATATATATATATATATATATATATGTATATATATATATATATATATATATATATATATATATATATATATATATATATATATATATATATGTATGTATATATTGTGCTTGTAGATTGTATATACTATATATGTATGTGGTAAGAGGCTGTGTGCGCGGGTATATGTGGTTATGCTGTATATCGGTACGTTACTTTTATTATTTTTATATGCATCAGTCCATGCGATAGAGGAAAAAAAAGAAAAAAAGTATCAATTGTGATGTAATAACATGTGAATGTGACCTATTTTACAGGAAGTTATCGTGTGCCCAAATGCATGTTACTGCATATTTGAATTCGTATGTTTTTTGCTAAATGTTGGAGACAAAAATACAAATAATGGCTGATGAAGACGCAAGCCGAAAGCTTCCGATATTGTGTTTTATTTACTAAAACATTTTTTTTTGGCAACATGAGAGTTAGGTTAGCAATTCTGATTATTATCATGTCTCTCAAAACAGTGTTGAAAAATATTCAAGAAAAATGTATGTTCTATAAACAGCTGGAGATGTCAATATCTATTCGATTATACAGATGCATACTGACGCAGTTTTTCCAGAAACAGCACATTTAGATGATCTTCTGTTATCGGCTTGTGAGCATCCGTGTCTTGTTCTGGTGTCTGATTTTACATGACTATATTAAATGCAAAGATTATGATGTTCTTGGAAAGATGCTTTTTTGACCATATTCTTCGTACAGTTTACACCATTTTAACATTCGAAGAAATATTGTTCCGTGCTATGCTTGTATATGCGTATTGCGTATCAACTCGAGTTTTCGGGTCCGTGTGCTTTAATTCAAGTAAGCCTCTGTTGTAGTAACATTTTTGCTGTTTTAGATTTTGGCTAATTGGCAGATACATTATGCTCGTCAGTCTGGGGTCGAACTGTCTACAGTGGCTGTCTACAGTGGCTTGGAACTGTCTACAGTGGCTTGGACAAATTGAAAACTGGCCATTTTGCAGTTGGACAGGTGTCTGATACCCGTTTATGACCACGTCACTCCCACTATCGGTGCGCTCGACTGGGTGAGGATTTATGAGGATGCTTGCGCGTCGGGCAGCACTCAATGTGTACCCCTTCTGCATGTGACGGATACGCCCGGATGGCTCTGAGCGAAGCACTCAATGCGTACCCCTTCTGCATGTGACGGATACGCCCGGATGGCTCTGAGGCATGTTTCACTCGATTAGGCCTGTTTCTGCCCCTGCCGCCGACACGGCCGTGCTGAGTTTCCCCCGCCGCCGACACGGCCGTGCTGAGTTTCCCCCGCCGCCGACACGGGCGTGCTGAGTTTTCCCCCACCGCCGACACGGCCGTGCTGAGTTTCCCCCGCCGCCGACACGGGCCGTGCTGAGTTTCCCCCGCCGCCGACACGGCCGTGCTGAGTTTCCCCCGCCGCCGACACGGCCGTGCTGAGTTTCCCCTGCCGCCGACACGGCCGTGCTGAGTTTCCCCTGCCGCCAACACGGCCGTGCTGAGTTTCCCCCCGCCGCCGACACGACCGTGCTGAGTTTCCCCCGTCGCCGACACGACCGTGCTGAGTTTCCCCTGTCGCCAACACGGCCGTGCTGAGTTTCCCCTGCCACCAACACGGCCGTGCTGAGTTTCCCCCACCGCCGACACGACCGTGCTGAGTTTCCCCCCGTCGCCGACACGACCGTGCTGAGTTTCCCCCGCCGCCAACACGGCCGTGCTGAGTTTCCCCCACCGCCGACACGGCCGTGCTGAGTTTCCCCCGCCGCCGACACGGCCGTGCTGAGTCGCCCAATGTCGGACTGGCGGTTGCGCGGGGATTAACGCGGGGATTATGAAATATGTCTACATACAGAGTAAATTTTGACCAATGCAAATGTGTCGTTGTCTACTTCCGTATCCGTCATACATTTCAATGTATTTGTAAACTTAACGCTATTGTTTCCGCAAGATTGCTCTGCAGCAGTCGGACATCCTTCAAAACGTGTGCTCACGTTACAGTGCTCCCAAGTACTGTGCAGTTCACTGAGCTGGCCTTAATTGCCAGGTGTCGTGTGCATTCGGTCGGAATTTTACCAGCTTCCTTGCTTCCCTGAGAGTTGTTGAATAGGATGGGATTCCACTGCAGCTCCATTTTCGAGGATTCTTGGTAAAGCATCGCAACATAAGTTGTAGGTCATGCTGCAATGCTGGATGTGGAGTCAATTTGTAGGCGGCCACGGAGTGAGTTTGCAATCGGTTGCTTTGCGGAAAGAGGTGATCGATTTATGCGTGACATGGATGCACATTCAAAACGGGCTAGAGTTTTATTCATATGTCAATCGTGATGCAGACTATGTCTTTATCGGTGTATCATTTGACGTCTTCATAACAGAACAAGATCCGGGAAGCACTGAGTAGTGAGTATGGCCCGTTAGAATATCGATGCAAATGCATAATTCATTTAAACGTAAGTCTTGAAGAGTTCTTGACCTTGCAAGAAGCCGATTTTGATAGTGAAAGGTAACACAGTTACGGTCGGGGCAAAATATAGACGTAACTGTTATTTAAATACTTGTTTTCGACAAACGTCGTTTCCTTTAAATGGACTATTCCACCTTAACCCGCGAGTTACTGGGGTATATTTCATAACGCTACTTATTGGGGGGGGGGGGGGGGCTATTTTTTGCCCCCCCCTCTGATCTCCGGAACTACTGGACCGAATGTAAAAATTCAAACGGCATTCGATATCCCTGGGAAATTTATCGAGGGAAACATAATATTGTTGACCTCCGGGTCACCGATGACGTCACAGGTCAGGTCAAGTACAAACTGTTTGACCGTGTCAAAAGGTCTCGATGGATGGAATTGTCGCGCAAAATTGCGATATTAAACGCATAAACTGTCGATACATCGGTATGATTCGTGTGTCTGACACTTCTAAGTACCTTTCTAAGCTGTTTATGACCTTGGGTCAGGTCAAGGTCATCCGAGGTCACGAGGTCAAACAGCAGATTACGGTCATTAGGCGTTGTAACACATGTTTATGGGTTTGTTTTTCGTCTAGAAAGCGAAAAATGACCTTAGAACATTGTTTGTTCCATATAAATAGATGTAAAAAGAAAAAATGGAAATGCGTTTTTTATGCATAGTAATGCTGTGAGAAGTGGTCGATTTGTGTCATTTAAAGGTCATAACTCGGTCATTTTTAAAGATATCGACTTTAAATTTGGTACACATATTCACCGCATACGTCTCGATCACATATATTCCGGTTTTTGATAATTCTGATTTTTTCTTGAAAATTTTGTTAAAAAAAAATGTAATTGGATTTCTCAAAATTTTAAATAAAAAAACCCTCAAAAATCCGAGATGGCAGTTTGATAGCGCAGTCTATTGTCAGTAATTTGATTTAAAATAATTTAGTTTATCTCAAATATCGTACCTTTGACAGCGTTTTCCGTAAACCATTATTTTGCAACAAAACCCGAAGAACATGACGTCACTCTGACGTCATTCCCGGTTGACCTATCATAGCCTCATATTTTTCCGTTTGCCAACATGTGTAGAATTGATGTGAGAGAAGGTACTGCAAGTTTGGTGACGATACCGGTGTTCGTTGAGGAGTTATTCCAAAATAACGGGAGGGAAGGGGGGGGGGGGCAAAAAATAGCCCCCCCCCAGTAACTCGCGGGTTAACATTATATTTGAGTTGAGACAGCCATTTTGATGGCTTGGCATTGAAATTAAGTATGGTAGCAGTTAAAACAACCACAATGATCTAATAAAAAGATATACGAGTTTGATTTTCACATCTGTAAAAAATAAGGCCCATGTGTATTTGAATAGAGCCTCTAAACCGACAGCGTCGTCTCTCTTTACCCAACTGGTAATGATTGTCGACTTGTTTTAAGGTCAGCCTTGGAATATTTTCGTCTTCATTTCTCGATCCCCGGGTGGTTCGCAATCTAATCCAATCTAGACACCGGATGATTCGCCTTTTCTGCGCAATAGATGTCCACAAAAAATTGTGCCATACATTTGGCAGCACAAAGGATTTCCCTGTGATTAAACAAAAATATATGACGTCACCAATCCAACTTTCCGCTTAAAACTAAAAGTTGAATATCTTCCAAGATAAGCAATTTTTTCTTCTCGGGAAACAAGTTCACGAACATGTTCAGCTGACCTCGCCTGACATGTAGACATACAATTAAGTGTGATTCGACAACTTTCACAAAGATGGGACAGTCCCTTTAACCCGGCAGTCACTGGGGTATATTCTGTAACACGACTCACTGGGGGGGGGGGGGGGGGGGGGGGGGTTAGCCCCCTAGTATCTTCAGAACCAATGATCGCAGCGGGACGCGCAAGGCGGCATTCGAAAGCGCTTAATTAGCGCTTAATTACCCAACGCACACTTACAAATTTCAAATTAAGGTCACATGTCAGGTCACGGTCAAGTCAAACGTCAAAATCGAGGTATTTGAGTTTATGGACAATACTTGCCATCCATAGCCTTCGATTGCGCCTATAATCACCCAAAGTGCTGTCAAAGGTATGATACATATCCCACATGAGCTAAAATGAGATTGTTGAAAAGATCAAGGTTGGGTCGGGTCGGGTCACAAAAGTACACCTACACACAAAATATCTACGAAATTCATGCAGCACATGTTCCATTGATGCTTTTACGCGTAGAATTCGATAGTGATAGTCCTTTTACCACCTAATTTCATTTACGTGAAGTTATTGTCAAGTTCAGGTCAAGTTCAGGTCACTGAAGGTCAACATTTTTAATTGATAAATCGAAATTAAAAAAAACATGTTTCTATATCAGTTTTATCTAAAAAATACATTGCTTGCATTTATTTGTCTGCATCTGGTCAATAAAAGCCAAAAAAAACACAATTTCAAAATATGACGTCATGATTTACCCATACTTTATATGCCATGTCAGTTAAAAAAGATTATATAATTTTGAAATTTGGCATGGTAGTTCCCCATATGTCGTTATCTGACATATATTCCGTTTTTATAATATCTTTGAAAAATTTGATTTTGTGGGCATTTACAAAAAAAGAAAATTTATGGGGTCAAAAAACAAATTTTTCGAAATTTCGAGATAGCTGGTTTGTAGCCCTGGCAATTTTCTACCTTTTAATGTTTTTTATTGCATTTTGCTTCAAATGTGGCATTTGTACGGCCTGACAAAGTTTAGCTGATTTTTGTGTCAAAATCGTGTTTAGTGACGTCCCTAAATTTACTATATTTCGAAAAAGGTCTGGCTAAATTGCTTAATGTTCGCACAAAAGGTGTAAAATGATGCCCGGAAAGGTACTGAAAGTTTGGCGTCGATATCTGCATTAGTTGTTGAGATATTCCTAATATTTCTAGGGGGCGCTAAAACAACCCCCCCCCCCCAGTGACTCGCGGGTTAGCCAATAAAACATCATAGCGTCAAGTTTTACTGTCAATATATCAACGGATGTGGAATGTGGAAGGAGCAGGTACTTATCTCTCCAAGGTTGGATAACAAATCAAGATTGAGTGCTTTACGCCGTATTATTTCGGATGGCAAATGGATTAACACTAGCTTTCCTCAGAAATATTTAAAAACGTGCTGCTTGTGAGGATAGCCGAGGGAAGAGGATGTATAAAGTATATGTATTGGTTAGACCCGAGCTATTGATAGAAAAGTTTCAGGAAGATTCTATTAATACTTATCTTGCTTATTACCACGAAACCGCAATTTTGTCAACATATTTTATTCTTACCAACATATTACAAGCTCAGGTTTGTGTCACAATGGAAACACAATTCTAAAGAATAGTGTTATCCAATGTTCAACCAACCTTCGGTTACAATTTTGAGGAAAATTTCTAGCCAAAAATCGCATGTAAAAGTTGCGTAGTTTTCCAAAACTTTCAGAATCTTTCAGAAACTTTTCATCCTTCTTGAAAACGGCTTTTATCTCAAATATGATTTTGTTTGGCTTTCGGCTCTAAACTCGTACTAATTAAATACAAAGGGGAGGATGTAGTTCTCGATTAATTTATGTTGCTTTGATTTCCAGATACAGATTTCATACATTATTGTGTTGTATTGTTGGTAGCAAGAACACTTACACTTTCATGTATTAGACAAATCGTTTGGTCCCCTTTGAACGAGATTTGTCTCAGCTTTCCTGACAAGCAATGTATCGACAGGCCTACATTACCGTGTAATGTTCCTCTCGGTGTTTTTCTGTTGCTTAACGCGAACTTTGTCATACCCGGGTAGTGTAATCTACTGCCGCTGCTGCGTTTCGGCTTTGTCATACCCGGGTAGTGTAATCTACTGCCGCTGCTGCGTTTCGGCAATTATTATTTGGCTGGCAAATGGGCGTTTTCGGCGCGCCGTTTGATTGACTGGGCGTCGATTTCGTGACGATTTGGCTGGCTGCCCTGCCCGGGTGGTCTAGCCTGTGATGCAAGCTCTCCTGCAGCTCTCCTGCAGCTCTGCTCGGCAGCTCTCTACCACAATGCAAGGTGGTGTTGCCTGCCAGTGGTGTTGACGAGCTCTTGACTTGTGACTGGACTTTTTTGCTGTGAAATTTCCCTTCATATTGTTTATGCTGACAAGCACATTCCTGTTGGAAGATGATCCTCTGCATACATTTTTACCATTCGGGTAAAAATACACAACACATTCTACCAGATTGGCCGTCAGCAAGCCTTTCAACGGTGCTTTATCTGGGAGGGTGTGTCTGTGCCGACTGCGGCCGCGGCATCCGGCATAGTTAGTGCCTTCGACGCACCTTTCCGTGACATCAGTGATCTTTCTCAGGTCCGGTCCAGTGACATCAGTGATCTTTCTCAGGTCCGGTCCAGTGACATCAGTGACCTTTCGCAGGTCCGGTCCAGTGACATCAGTGACCTTTCTCAGGTCCGGTCCAGTGACATCAGTGACCTTTCTCAGGTCCGGTCCAGTGACATCAGTGATCTTTCTCAGGTCCGGTCCAGTGACATCAGTGATCTTTCTCAGGTCCAGTCCAGTGACATCAGTGACCTTTCTCAGGTCCGGTCCAGTGACATCAGTGATCTTTCTCAGGTCCGGTCAAGTGACATCAGTGACCTTTCTCAGGTCCGGTCCAGTGACATCAGTGATCTTTCTCAGGTCCGGTCCAGTGACATCAGTGATCTTTCTCAGGTCCAGTCCAGTGACATCAGTGACCTTTCTCAGGTCCGGTCCAGTGACATCAGTGATCTTTCTCAGGTCCGGTCCAGTGACATCAGTGACCTTTCTCAGGTCCGGTCCAGTGACATCAGTGATCTTTCTCAGGTCCGGTCCAGTGACATCAGTGACCTTTCTCAGGTCCGGTCCAGTGACATCAGTGATCTTTCTCAGGTCCGGTCCAGTGACATCAGTGATCTTTCTCAGGTCCGGTCCAGTGACATCAGTGTTCTTTCTCAGGTCCGGTCCAGTGACATCAGTGTTCTTTCTCAGGTCCGGTCCAGTGACATCAGTGATCTTTCTCAGGTCCAGTCCAGTGACATCAGTTATCTTTCTCAGGTCCGGTCCAGTGACATCAGTGATCTTTCTCAGGTCCGGTCCAGTGACATCAGTGTTCTTTCTCAGGTCCGGTCCAGTGACATCAGTGATCTTTCTCAGGTCCGGTCCAGTGACATCAGTGACCTTTCTCAGGTCCGGTCCAGTGACATCAGTGATCTTTCTCAGGTCCGGTCCAGTGACATCAGTGATCTTTCTCAGGTCCGGTCCAGTGATATCAGTGTTCTTTCTCAGGTCCGGTCCAGTGACATCAGTGACCTTTCTCAGGTCCGGTCCAGTGACATCAGTGATCTTTCTCAGGTCCGGTCCAGTGACATCAGTGACCTTTCTCAGGTCCGGTCCAGTGACATCAGTGACCTTTCTCAGGTCCGGTCCAGTGACATCATTTATCTTTCTCAGGTCCGGTCCAGTGACATCAGTGATCTTTCTCAGGTCCGGTCCAGTGACATCAGTGATCTTTCTCAGGTCCGGTCCAGTGACATCAGTGATCTTTCTCAGGTCCGGTCCAGTGGGGAGACATTGCTCAGCCCGGGTCTTTTACCCGCGATTGTGGTCGCGGACGGCTATCGGATTTCGTTTATTTATCGCGGTATATGCGTCATAGATGCCTGAGTTTTGATCTGCTTTGCTTTGTTTATTGCGTTATTTATCGAGGAATGTATACGTCATATATGCCAGGCCACTGCAGGGGCTTTGATCTGTTATGCTGTACTCATTCAACCTGCCAATGGGCATACAGACGACAGCCGGGCGGGTCACCGGACGACAGTAATACAGACGATAGTAATACAGACGACAGTAATACAGACGACAGCCGGTCGGGTCACCGGACGACAGTAATACAGACGACAGTAATACAGACGACAGTAATACAGACGACAGCCGGGCGGGTCACCGGACGACAGTAATACAGACGACAGTAATACAGACGACAGTAATACAGACGACAGTAATACAGACGACAGCCGGGCGGGTCACCGGACGACAGTAATACAGACGACAGTAGGGCGGGTCACCGGACGACAGTAATACAGACGACAGTAATACAGACGACAGTAATACAGACGACAGTAATACAGACGACAGTAATACAGCCGACAGTAATACTAACGACAGTAATACAGTCGACAGTAATACAGACGACAGTAATACAGACGACAGTAGGGCGGGTCACCGGACGACAGTAATACAGACGACAGTAATACGCACGACAGTAATACAGACGACAGTAATACAGACGACATTATTACAGACGACAGTAATACAGACGACAGTATTACAGACGACAGTAATACAGACGACAGTAATACAGACGACAGTAATACAGACGACAGTAATACAGAAGACAGTAATACAGACGACAGTAATACAGACGACAGCAGGGCGGGTCATCGGACGACAGTAATACAGACGACAGTAATACAGACGACAGTAATACAGACGACAGTAATACAGACGACAGTAATACAGACGACAGTAATACAGACGACAGCAGGGCAGGTCACCCGACGACAGTAATACAGACGACAGCAGGGCGGGTCACCGGACGACAGTAATACGGACGACAGTAATACAGACGACAGTAATACAGACGACAGTAATACAGACGACAGTAATACAGACGACAGTAATACAGACGACAGCAGGGCGGGTCACCGGACGACAGTAATACAGACGACAGTAATACAGACGACAGTAATACAGACGACAGTAATACAGACGACAGTAATACAGACGACAGTAATACATACGACAGTATTACAGACGACAGTAATACAGACGACAGTAATACAGACGACAGTAATACAGACGACAGTAATACAGACGACAGCAGGGCGGGTCACCGGACGACAGTAATACAGATGACAGTAATACAAACGACAGTAATACAGACGACAGTAATACAGACGACAGTAATACAGACGACAGTAATACAGACGACAGTAATACAGACGACAGTAATACAGACGACAGTAATATAGACGACAGTAATACAGACGACAGTAGGGCGGGGCACAGGACGATCGCCAAGAACGGGGCAAAACTCTCCGACCTTCATAGGACAGCGATCAGCGAGCAGATGCGCATTTGGGCCTCATTAGTACTCGATGTTGCTGTGATCAGGCCGGAATGCACCCATGTATGGTGTGCTGATCCGCTCCTGTGATAACATAGGATGGCACGTATCATCGAGTTGATCAACACGTGACACATATTTTCCTCGCTCAATTACATTAAATTCTTTTGGTGGATCGGAGGAGCAGGAATATGTCTTGCCTATACCAATGTCGAAATTTATAAGGGAAAATGGAACTATATTAAAGGGAATGTTTCACCTTTGTATTGGTTTTGAACTGATATAGCCATTACCTTTGGCCGTTATTAAAATGTCAAAAATACAAGGTCTTTTCCCCCAAAACTTATCCGTTTTTAAGCAATTTAATTTATCATTTGCAAAATGGGGTCTAGGCTAGTCCCGCCACTGATTGGCTGACAGCCACTTTGTCAGCCAATCCCACTTTGTCAGTCAATCAGCGGCGGTATATAGCTCAATGACGTCATCATCCCAAATTTGAAACTTAATTTGTATAAAGTTAAGTGACTTTTCTAGAGAACAAAGTATCACCATCGTTTTCAGCAGCATTTACTTCATATTTTCGACTACAACCAGCGCATATTTTACAACTTTCAGAAAGGTGAAACATTCCCTTTAACCATAATTGTAACTACTTCTGCCACCTCTGAATAACTTTTGTTATGTGTCAATGTCCAACTGGCCTGCTCTAACAAGAGGGTTCTTGGCCAGGACAATGCCAATATGACTTCAGCCGGCCACTTGTAACCTCCTGTGATTGGCCTGGGAGAAAAAGTAACCTGCTGGACCTCTGAGTGCTAAAAGGATCCTTCTTAGGTTGGAATAGGCCTTTTAGACCTAAATAAGGCCAGCTCGAACTAGTTATTCCGGCGTGAAGCATCGTCAGTTTATGGACAGGTATGGTTCAAAGGTGGGGACTATTGTGCCCTATCACGATATGTAAAATGCTTCTCACGACTCCATAGTGTAAACTGGCACCTTATAGCTCCGATGGCTGAGTATGCATTAGACACTGGCAGATCAGACTGTGCGAGGAGTGGAGTCTACAAGACGTCAAACATTACACCAAGACCTGCAAATCGAAGCGTTCAGGGTTCCTCACCTGCTTTCTGTCGTTTAAGAGCAAAGGGGTTTTACTATGTTTATCATGGGCTTTCCGTATAATTGAAATAATATGTTCCTGGACGTTGACGAGTACTGCTTCATTAGACCCCAGTTTCGATATTGAATTGATGAAGGACGCTTCAAGAAGAAATTTACAATGAAATGCGCCGGCGCAATTTCCCTGACCCGCGTCATCTTTGCTGAACTATTCTAGACGTAAGATCAATTAAAGGGATATTGCCACCTCGCAGGCCAATATGGAGGTTTTGGTGTGTATCGGTAGATTAAGCGTGTCCGATTTCACCTGCAAAATTTGGTTCCCGAAACTCCCCCCATTAGATAAAACAATACATTTGTACCACTCATGATTGGCGCACATTCGTAAAATTGGAGTCGCCTCATCACTATTTAGAATCACTGCTTTGCGAACTATGATTTGCTCTTGAATATTGCAAACTCAACATCACCATTCTGTCAGTGCACTTTAAAATTAAAATGCGTATACAGTTAATTATATTTTCAACAACCATAGCTTCTTTCACTATAAAACATGAATAAAACAGCAAGAACTATGGCTAGGACTTTGGGGCCGTAGGAGATTTGTGACCAATACCTTATAACACAGATAGACTTTTCAAGCTCAAGTCTCGGCGAATTCGGACGCTTCGGCTTTGGGCGGGCGCCAATTTCACAGCCAAACTGGATGAGAGCGGCCATCATGAAACTAGAACTGAGCACAGTTGGGACCAACGTTTTGGTGTCAGAAATAAATACAAAATGCTTTGCCGATACACCGCTTTAGGTGCTGCATGAGCAAGTTTGAGCTTGAGCATACATGATTGTTGATCCCACCATTCATTTAAGTTTTTTTTTTTAAATCCTCCGGAGGTGGCAATATCCCTTTAACCCTCGCCCGGGTGGGGGGTGGATGCCTCCCCATCGATTTTCTGGAATAACTGGCGTAATTTCCAACTAATTGCAATGAAACTTTCAGTACCCTACTTTTGAAAAACAATCTACATACTCTGTAAATTTGGAATTTCTACCCCACATGACCCGTGACCTATGACCTGTTTCTCAAGGTCATGTCAGGCGCAACTAGCGTCCCGTAGTATCAATGCTTGTAACTTGTGCAGTTTCCGAGTGTGTGTTGTTCAGGAGCATATGTACAGGTGTTTCCAGGTGACAGTTGTGGTTTCCACTGAGATTGTGACATCGATTGACCTTTTCAGAGGTCAACTAAGGTCGTTGACCTCCGATGACCTCAGATGACATTTTTGGGCTTCTGGCGGTTTCTGGGACATTTTGTGACGCTGATTTCGAATTTGGGATCCATTTTACAGAATTATATGTTCCACTGGGGTCATGCACTTCCACAGGTCAACCGAGGTCATTGACCTCAGATGACCTGACAAGACCTTTGGGAATTTTGCAGTTTTTAGGACATTTTGTGACGCTGATTACGAATTTGGCACCCATTAAGCATTATGAAATGCTCATTCACGATTCTGGCTTGATACAATTCAATTTACACGCATTTACAATTTTTATGACGTTTTGGTCATTGACATGACCTCATAGGTCACCTAATGACCCAATATCTTAAAATCGGATATGAACGGCTTCCTCTCGTCACAAGCAACACGCTCCGAAGCTCTAGCTCAATTAGGCGCGAAACACTAAGGTGGGGTGGGGGTCGTACCCCCCCCCCCCCTACCCGAACACGTAGTGATTTTGCCCTACCCGGGCGAGGGTTAAACTTGCTCTGGACATAACCGTGAGTTCGGTCATAAGTTTCGGGCTGCAAGCTGGCGCAGGATAAGGATCACCGCTTTTTATGTGAGGGACCGGGGTTCGATTCCCTGACGGTCTCCCTTTTAAGGTGTGGTCTGACCACCATCCCATACGGCGTATGACGGCGCGGTCAGTTGCGCTGACGTAAATAAAATGATTAATGAATAAAATCACTTTGACTGAATTTCATGTTAAGACGGACACGTCCAGAAATGCGATAATTCCATACCTATTCTGATAATAAAATCAGCTAAATGCTTAGCTGTGACAGCCTGTTCTGGGGTGAATGTTTTTCCTTTCTGGAAATAATATAAGCCTCATAAAGTCGATGGCTGCATGCCGTTATTGACATGAATATTGGTAAAGCCATGACTGAGCCTCTGCCTCTGACCTTCCCAATACTGCAGAGCTGGGTAAGTACGTGATTTGTCATTTGAAATTCTGAGGTGGACAAGTACTGGACACCATGAGATGATTATTGAATACATTAAGCGTGCATTTTTATCAGGAGCTGGAGGTTAAGCTCTGTACGTCCCGTCACTTCTTCCGGCACTACGTCCAGGGGCCGTCCCGCCAGCCGCCGGAAATACAGCGATCTCGAGGGAGACACCGCCGGCACTACGTCCAGGGGCCGTCCCGCCAGCCGCCGGAAATACAGCGATCTCGAGGGAGACACCGCCGGCACTACGTCCAGGGGCCGTCCCGCCAGCCGCCGGAAATACAGCGATCTCGAGGGAGACACCGCCGGCACTACGTCCAGGGGCCGTCCCGCCAGCCGCCGGAAATACAGCGATCTCGAGGGAGACACCGCCGGCACTACGTCCAGGGGCCGTCCCGCCAGCCGCCGGAAATACAGCGATCTCGAGGGAGAGACCGCCGGCACTACGTACAGGGGCCGTCTCACCAGAGCGGCCGGAAATACAGCGATCTCGAGGGAGACACCGCCGGCACTACGTACAGGGGCCGTCCCGCCAGCCGCCGGAAATACAGCGATCTCGAGGGAGACACCGCCGGCACTACGTCCAGGGGCCGTCTCACCAGCCGCCGGAAATACAGCGATCTCGAGGGAGACACCGCCGGCACTACGTACAGGGGCCGTCTCACCAGAGCGGCCGGAAATACAGCGATCTCGAGGGAGACACCGCCGGCACTACGTCCAGGGGCCGTCTCACCAGCCGCCGGAAATACAGCGATCTCGAGGGAGACACCGCCGGCACTACGTCCAGGGGCCGTCTCACCAGAGCGGCCGGAAATACAGCGATCTCGAGGGAGACACCGCCAGCACTACGTCCAGGGGCCGTCCCGCCAGCCGCCGGAGATACAGCGATCTCGAGGGAGAGACCGCCGGCACTACGTCCAGGGGCCGTCCCGCCAGCCGCCGGAAATACAGCGATCTCGAGGGAGACACCGCCGGCACTACGTACAGGGGCCGTCTCACCAGAGCGGCCGGAAATACAGCGATCTCGAGGGAGACACCGCCGGCACTACGTCCAGGGGCCGTCCCGCCAGCCGCCGGAAATACAGCGATCTCGAGGGAGACACCGCCGGCACTACGTACAGGGGCCGTCTCACCAGAGCGGCCGGAAATACAGCGATCTCGAGGGAGACACCGCCGGCACTACGTACAGGGGCCGTCTCACCAGAGCGGCCGGAAATACAGCGATCTCGAGGGAGAGACCGCCGGCACTACGTCCAGGGGCCGTCCCGCCAGCCGCCGGAGATACAGCGATCTCGAGGGAGAGACCGCCGGCACTACGTCCAGGGGCCGTCCCGCCAGCCGCCGGAAATACAGCGATCTCGAGGGAGACACCGCCGGCACTACGTCCAGGGGCCGTCTCACCAGAGCGGCCGGAAATACAGCGATCTCGAGGGAGACACCGCCGGCACTACGTCCAGGGGCCGTCTCACCAGAGCGGCCGGAAATACAGCGATCTCGAGGGAGACACCGCCGGCACTACGTCCAGGGGCCGTCCCGCCAGCCGCCGGAAATACAGCGATCTCGAGGGAGACACCGCCGGCACTACGTCCAGGGGCCGTCCCACCAGAGCGGCCGGAAATACAGCGATCTCGAGGGAGACACCGCCGGCACTACGTCCAGGGGCCGTCCCGCCAGAGCGGCCGGAAATACAGCGATCTCGAGGGAGACACCGCCGGCACTACGTCCAGGGGCCGTCCCACCAGCCGCCGGAAATACAGCGATCTCGAGGGAGACACCGCCGGCACTACGTCCAGGGGCCGTCTCACCAGAGCGGCCGGAAATACAGCGATCTCGAGGGAGAGACCGCCGGCACTACGTCCAGGGGCCCGCCAGCCGCCGGAAATGCAGCGATCTCGAGGGAGACACCGCCGGCACTACGTCCAGGGGCCGTCCCGCCAGCCGCCGGAAATACAGCGATCTCGAGGGAGACACCGCCGGCACTACGTCCAGGGGCCGTCTCACCAGAGCGGCCGGAAATACAGCGATCTCGAGGGAGAGACCGCCGGCACTACGTACAGGGGCCGTCCCGCCAGCCGCCGGAAATACAGCGATCTCGAGGGAGACACCGCCGGCACTACGTCCAGGGGCCGTCTCACCAGAGCGGCCGGAAATACAGCGATCTCGAGGGACACACCGCCGGCACTACGTCCAGGGGCCGTCTCACCAGAGCGGCCGGAAATACAGCGATCTCGAGGGAGACACCGCCGGCACTACGTCCAGGGGCCGTCCCGCCAGCCGCCGGAAATACAGCGATCTCGAGGGAGAGGAGAAAACACACCGCCGGCACTACGTCCAGGGGCCGTCTCACCAGAGCGGCCGGAAATACAGCGATCTCGAGGGACACACCGCCGGCACTACGTCCAGGGGCCGTCTCACCAGGGCGGCCGGAAATACAGCGATCTCGAGGGAGAGACCGCCGGCACTACGTACAGGGGCCGTCCCGCCAGAGCGGCCGGAAATACAGCGATCTCGAGGGAGACACCGCCGGCACTACGTACAGGGGCCGTCTCACCAGAGCGGCCGGAAATACAGCGATCTCGAGGGAGACACCGCCGGCACTACGTCCAGGGGCCGTCTCACCAGAGCGGCCGGAAATACAGCGATCTCGAGGGAGACACCGCCGGCACTACGTCCAGGGGCCGTCTCACCAGAGCGGCCGGAAATACAGCGATCTCGAGGGAGACACCGCCGGCACTACGTACAGGGGCCGTCCCGCCAGAGCCGCCGGAAATACAGCGATCTCGAGGGAGACACCGCCGGCACTACGTCCAGGGGCCGTCTCACCAGAGCGGCCGGAAATACAGCGATCTCGAGGGAGACACCGCCGGCACTACGTACAGGGGCCGTCTCACCAGAGCGGCCGGAAATACAGCGATCTCGAGGGAGACACCGCCGGCACTACGTCCAGGGGCCATCCCGCCAGCCGCCGGAAATACAGCGATCTCGAGGGAGACACCGCCGGCACTACGTACAGGGGCCGTCTCACCAGCGGCGGAAATACAGCGATCTCGAGGGAGACACCGCCGGCACTACGTCCAGGGGCCGTCTCACCAGAGCGGCCGGAAATACAGCGATCTCGAGGGAGACACCGCCGGCACTACGTCCAGGGGCCGTCCCGCCAGCCGCCGGAAATACAGCGATCTCGAGGGAGACACCGCCGGCACTACGTCCAGGGGCCGTCTCACCAGAGCGGCCGGAAATACAGCGATCTCGAGGAGAGGAGAAAACACACCGACATGGTCACATGAGCGGTCATATTTGACATGACAATCAGTCACACACTCTGTGCAACAATGCCGGGCGGAAGCCAGCTAGACATACAGAGACATACAGACACATGTTTCATTGAGCAGCGGGGTTGAACAGGTGCAGCTGGCTTCCTGACTTGCCGCTCATGTCGTTCACAAGGCCGCGTCCGGGGCGGCCGGACCGGGCCCCGCGCGCTGTCTCCCCACCCATACCGCCCCGGACCATCCCGGACCGTACAATCCCCACCCGTACCGCCCCGGACCATCCCGGACCGTACTATCCCCACCCGTACCGCCCCGGACCATCCCGGACCGTACTATCCCCACCCGTACCGCCCCGGACCATCCCGGACCGTACTATCCCCACCCGTACCGCCCCGGACCATCCCGGACCGTACTATCCCCACCCGTACTGCCCCGGACCATCCCGGACCGTACTATCCCCACCCGTACCGCCCCGGACCATCCCGGACCGTACTATCCCCACCCGTACCGCCCCGGACCATCCCGGACCGTACTATCCCCACCCGTACCGCCCCGGACCATCCCGGACCGTACTATCCTGTCCAACTCGTCCATTGCCACACAGCCAGCCAGCTTATCCGGTTGGCCGAGCCACTCGACAAGCGTCACATGACAATGCGAATCCGGGTGCGTTCCCCCGGCGACCGCTCTCCGGTGCCAGGCGGGAGACGGCACCGCGGCACTGCCAGAGAGGGGGGGGGGGGGGGGGTCAGAGATCGCGTCATCTGCTCCACTGCACAGCCGGCCTGTCTCGCTCTCGAAATTAGACAGCCTCCTACCGAAAATTCCCACACTAAACATCTGCTGCCTCACAGATACGGTCAGCCCGCTTAGCTGGCCACTAGAGAGGATGTCTTGTTACCGAGCGCCGGCCCTGGTGTGCGGCGGCGGAGTAGGATTTCGACGTAAAACAAGATTGCCGCCGTCAGCTGCTAAGCCGTTTTGGAGCTCAAGATGCTAACTGGGTGTTCCAGGGAACCGAAACAACCTGGAAAAACGAGCTACCGCTTACCGCGCTCCAGACAATGGCTGCGGTTGAATATGTCAGTTTTTTTTTGTTGCGTAGGTTAAATATATCACAGCGAAATCCCACCAGAAACTAACCTCAAGCAAGCGGACAAGATAACGCGCTTAGCGACAAGCCTGTTAGACCACACTGCGCAGCAACCACGCACTCTGACACATTCCGATCGGCCAGTTTGCACATAATCTCCAGCTGCAGTTTGCTAGTACCACAGTGGACACATCGCCAAGTAACACACACACAGGCTAGCGGAACACGGGCTCAGGCACAGTCACAACCACCCTTCCAGAGAACTGGCTAACAGGTGTGGCGACCTTTTCTCTGGAACACGGTGGGCAGGACGAGCCGCTGACTGGCCTGGCATCATCTCACAAGTGCCCCGTATGAGCTCACACCGGTCTGGGCACGCGCCAACGCGGCGTCAGCGCGCGAGACAACAGCCGGCAGACTTGGCCGAGTCGCAGCCGCCGGCCGCACTACTCACTGGTATGGCATGGCGATGACTTTGCTGGCGAGCGAACCACAGAGGCTCGCATTGCGGCAGGCTTGGTATGTGAGGTGCATGGTACGATAGTTTCATCTGCGGCAGGCTTGGTATGAGGTGCATGGTACGATATTTTCATCAGGAGCTGAGCAAGCGGTGCATAGCGCTCCTCAAACCTTATTAGGGCGTATACTCAGCAGGAGTTTGTCATTTTACTCAAAGACACACTCGTCGCTGGTCTAAAACTCCTCCACTCAGCCTCAGTGAAGCTCTCTCAGCCTTCCCTTGCATGCTGTATGGTTTTGCTAGCTACTGCGCGAAGGAGATCATAATATGAACTGCGGGCCTTGCACAATGCCGCCCGGCGGGTCCTCCTCTGGCCCGCTGTTTGGCAACTGCACCGCGAGACCGTCTCACCGACCGATCCTACTACAACTGCACACTCCCCCATGCCCGCCGCGTTCAGCCTTTGAGCCTGCTCTTGATGAGCTCACAGTGCCGATCATTGCTGCGGTCGAACGTGACGATGTTGCAGAGGATCTTCCGGCGGCAGGAGGCGCGGCACGGCTTCCTCCTCCTGGAGGCGCCCCAGTATGTGGAATAGACGGCGTCGAACACCCGCTTGCTGTGCGCCATCCTGTTCGCCAGGGAGAGCCAGTCGGCAGGGGCGAGGGATGCCAGGCCGTAGGCGGGACGTGCTGAGGCGAGCAGGTGCCAGTTCGGGTACTGGTGGGGTGTGAGGTTCGCCACCTCCAGGTCGGTCACCCAGTGCTCCGTGTCCGTCACCGCCTGCGGGCACAGAGGTCACAGGGTTATCACCTGCGGTTAAATGGGTCACGTGGAGATCACCAACTACGGGTGCATAGGTCACAGGAACACAACTTGTTCACCCTCGCCCTGGTGGGGGTCATTTTGACCCCCTGAGTTTTTCGGGAATAACGGGAAAAAGCGACGTGTAGCGCCGCCAAATTTGGCACAGCTGTTTGGGCATCAATTACTTACATTATGTGCAAATTTTGACCCCAGTTTATCTCAGGTCAGGTCACCAGGTCACGTCAAGTGACCCTATACCTCCAAAAATGTGTGTGGTCGTGCCAAAGCCACAGTGTTTGTCTAAGATATTTGAAACTTACATGATTTCATAAGCTCATAAGTAACGTATATCTCGGATTTTTTTGTATATCGGTAACCTAAGGTCAGGTCAATTTCGTGACCTCCCATTATAAGTCGATGGGAAAATATACAAATGCTTCCTATGCAGAGAATATGCGTTAGATCAGGTCAGTTCTGTCAGAATCCTGTTATTTTAGCTCATTCTTATTGACCCAGGTGCAATTATTGCACAGTGACCTCTGCAAGGTCAGCTGAGGTCATCTGAGGTCACCAGCACCTTTTTGCCAATAACTCTTGATATAATAAAGATAGAGACGTGCAAATGGCACCACTGTGTTGTTCTCGTCAAGACTCATCGCCCCATATCTAACATAACCTACCTGGGTCAACAAATGACCTTGATCTCAGGGCAAATTTTGAAGTTGACATAACCAGGTGACCATTAAAGGGAAATAATGACCTTTTCCCACACAAATGGAGTTAGCACTTGAAATCGACAGACGAGGCCAAAATATGATGTAAATTCATAGCATTTTGCATATAAAAATTCCTTCCGAGGGATATTTCAAGTTAAACTTGATAAGCGTTCCACACTTTTAACGACCGGTACTTGCAAGTACTTTTCGGTTTACATCAAACTCCGGGCTTTTCCCGTATTGCTTTTTTACGCAATGGTGTGGAAAATATATTTTGCGTTCTGCTTGTTTTGAGTAAGAGCGAGCGCTTTGCGCTCGCTCGCCCTTGCGTGGTATATGGGAAAAATCTGAATATAAGCGGCTCGGCCCGGCCCGGTTCGACCCAACTCGACCTGTGGCGACGCTTTTGAGAAGCTCATATATCTGCAACCACACGTCCTATTCACAAGCGGACTTCTTTGCTGAGCAGCCCCATTCAATCTACCCTGTTTGAGACGGGTGCTGAAAAGTGTTTTCTCGCAAAAACTCAGCAACGGCTGAGCCGACTGTGTTCAAATTTGGTGTGTGGTTATGGACCCCTCAGCCGCCACTTTCCCACAAGTCAGGGGCGGGGTGCCTCGGCACGTGCGCACGTGCACACCCCTATTATATATCTCAGGAACGGCTGAGCCGATTGTGTTTAAATTTGGTGTGTGGTTAGGGACCCCTCAACCGCCGCCTTCCCACAAGTCGGGGTGCCTCTGCACGTGCGCACGTGCACACCCCTCTTCCATATCTCAAGAACGGTTAAGCCGATTGTGTTCAAATTTGGTGTGCGGTTAGGGACCTCTCAGCCGCCACTTTCCCACAAGTCATGGATGGGGTGCCTCTGCACGTGCGTACGCGCGCACCCTTTGTGTATCTCAGAAACTACTTGCCCGATGGAGTTGAAATTCGCCATACATTTCCTTCGCGCTCGCTCATTCATCTCCAACTACGGCGCCATACTGATTATATGCCCGACGATTCTCTACAATTAACAGCCATTGAATAAAAAGGTAGCCAAATTAACAGTTAACTGATGCATATAACTGCGGCCTAGTTAGTGGCTGCGACCCTCAATTTGTGAAAATTGCCTCATTTATTTTTAACATTAGGAGTTTGGTATAGTTTTGTCTCTGTCTGTATGCTATAATTATGCTATATGCTATAATTATCATGAAAAAAGCAATCCCCAGAAATTAACAAACAATACAAAAACTGGCAATTAAATAGGAGTTCATCGATGCACATCGACGGCGACCTATTTAGTGTCGGCGATTTGTTTGGAAGTGCCCATTCAACAACGTTGAACAGATTGATACAAAAGCGCCAGGTGTGTCTTTTTCCAATAGTGGAGGACAAATACCGATCATGAACTCCTTAACCCGCGACTTACTGGGGGGGCTATTTTTTGCCCCCCCCCTCCCGTTATTTTGCAATAACTCGTAAACCAACATCAGTATCGTCACGAATCTTGCAGTACCTTCTCTTACATCAATTATACACATGTTGGCCAAAGGAAGAAGATGGGATGATGATCGGTCAACCGGGAATGACGTCAGAGTGACGTTATGTTCTTCGGTTTTTGTTGCAAAATAGTGGTTTGCGGAAAACGCTGTCAAAGGTACAATGTTTTAGATAAATTGAATTGTCTTAAATCACATTACTGACAATAGACCGGGATATCAAACTGTTATCTCGGATTTTTGAGTTTGTTTGAAATTCAAATTTTTTAGAAATTCAAATACCTTCTTTTTTAACAACTAAAAAAAAAAATCCAAAACCGGATTATATGTGATCGAGATGTGCTCGGTGAATATGTGTACCAAATTTGAAGTCGATATCTTCAAAAATGACTGACTTATGACTTTTAAATGACAAAAATCGACTACCTCTCATAGCATTACCATGCATAAAAAATCCATTTCCGTTTTTGCTTTTTCTTCTTTTTATATCGAACAAACAATGTTCTAAGATAATTTTTCGCGTTCTAGACGAAAAGCAAACCCATAAACATGTGTTACAACGCCTAATGACCGTAATCTGCAGTTTGACCTCGTGACCTCGGATGACCTTGACCTCACCCAAGGTCATAAGCAGCTTAGAATGGTACTTAGAAGTGGCAGACACACGAATCATACCGATTTATCGACTGTTTATGCGTTTAATATCGCAATTTTGCGCGACAATTCCATCCATTGAGACCATTTGACACGGTCAAACATTTTTTACTTAACCTGACCTGTGACGGCATTGGTGACCCCGAGGTCAACATTATGTTTCCGTCGATAAATGTCCCCGGGCTATCGAATGCCGTTTGAATTTTTACAATCGGTCCAGTAGTTCTGGACATCCGAGGGGCGGGGGGGGGGGGGGGGGGGAAATAGCCCCCCCCCCCCCAGTAAGTCGCGTTATGAAATATACCCCAGTAACTCGAGGGTTAAAGGGAGATAATCAAATTTTCCCACAAAAATGGAGCTAGCACCAGAAATCGATAGACGAGGCCAAAACATGATTAAATTCATCACATTTTGCATATAAACATTCCTACCGAAAGATATTGTCAGTTTCCTACTGATAAGCGATCCACGCTTATATCGGTCGGTACTCAGCAAGTACTCGATAACGAATTCAGTAAATTAGCCTCCCTACACATTGCTATTTATCATGAAGGTATGCAATATGTTCATGCACTCCATCTTTTGCGAATATGTGCCAACATTTTTATGAACAATCAACACTCATTTGAAAAAAGCGCATTGCAATCGGCAGTTTCACCGCCCGGCCGGTGCCAAGCTAAACTACGGCGGTCTATTTAGTGTCGGCGATTTGTTTACAAGTGCCCATTCAACAACGTTGAACAAATTGATGCAAAAGCGCCAGATATTGCGCTTTCCAATAGTGGAGGGAAAATACCGATCATTTTCCCAAACTTCCAACTTCGAATTAGGAAATATCCTTATTTAATTCTTAAATTTAGATCACAACATTTTAATACCATAACGGTAGCCAAATAAATTGCTGCTAACAAAATCAAAAGGTGATTATCTCCCTTTAAGAAGTATATGTACTTGCTTTTTTCTCAAACTTCCATCTTTGAATTGGGGAATAATTGTATTTAATTCTTAAATTTAGATCACATCATTTTAATACCATAACGGTAGACAAAGCATTTGTTGCCTACAAAATCAAAAGATGCCATTATTTCCCTTTAACCCTCGCCCGGGCTTTCTAGGACAATTTGTGACGCTGATTTCAAATTTGGGATCCATTTGAGATAAATATATGTTCCACTGGGGTCATGCGCATCCATAGGTCAACCGAGGTGGATGTCACCCCCTCGGTTTTTCTGGAATAACTTGCGTAGTTTCTAACCGATTGCGATGAAACTTTCACTACCCTACTTAAAAAAAATATACATAATCCAAAGAATTTGAATTTCTAAGCCACATGACCCGAGACCTATGACCTGTTTCTCAAGGTCATGTCAGGCGCAAATGGCGTCCCGCAGATCGATGCTTGTAACTTGTGCAGTTTCCGAGTGTTTGTTGTTCAGGAACATATGCAAAGGTGTTTCCAGGTGACAGTGGTGGTTTCCACTGATATTGTGACCTCGATTGACCTTTTCAGAGGTCAACTGAGGTCATGTATGTATGTATGTATGTATTGACAGTAAAAACACTCTCCGATGCATTCAACGGCTATTCTGAGTGTCGCGTCATGGTTAAAAGGTAGATACATGTTAAAGACGACACTCAGCAACATGCATACTAGAAACTAAAATACACTCCATGATCATACACACACTCACACAGCGACCGACATAAACATACACGACACCCATCATACACCATGTAAAAGAGCACCGAGCTGACGTTTAAAAGAAGCTAAAGAATCCTCGCGCAGGTCCGGCGGCAACGCGTTGTAGCGCTGCGCTACACTGTATAAAAAGCGTCTCTTGCCGGCTTCGGTTCTCACGCCCGGGAGGGCCAAATCAGCGTCCTGGCGTGTGCTTCTAGCTCGAAACTCAGAAATTGTCGAAAGCCCGGAAGCGAGAGCCTGTGGTTCCCCGGTGGTGCGAATTTTGTGAAGAAGATTGAGGGATTGAAGTCATTGACCTCCGATGACCGGATATTACTTTTTTGGCTTCTGGCGGTTTCTAGGACAATTTGTGACGCTGATTTCAAATTTGGGATCCATTTGAGATAAATATATGTTCCACTGGGGTCATGCGCATCCATAGGTCAACCGAGGTCACTGACCTCATATGACCTGACATGACCTTTTTTTATTTCGCAGTTTTTAGGACATTGTGTGACGCTGATTACGAATTCGGCACCTATTAAGCATTATGGTATGCTCATTCACGATTCTAGCTCGATACAATTAAATTTATTTTCCCATTATCAATTTTTATGACTTTTGGGTCATTGACATGAACTCAGAGGTCACCTAACGACCCAATACCTTAAAATTGGTTATCGGCTGCTTCCTCTCGTCACCAGCAACACGCTCGTCTTCATCCCGAAGCTCTAGTTCAATTAGGGGCGAAACACTAAGAGGGGGGGGGGGGGGGGTCGTACCAACCCCCTACCCGAACACGTAGTGATTTTGCCCTACCCGGGCGAAGGTTAATTATGTTTCGAAGCGTCTTGACGAGACAGACACGATATTGTTACAATTATTTCTCTATATTCAACCGATAACAAGGTATTCACGAAAAAGTTTTGGAAGAAATTGCCTTCGTGACATTTGGTGACCTCTGGAGCCTAAATTATTGACCTGAGCTAAAATTGAAGGATTCCGATGGGGATTGCATTTTCCCAAGAGCTTTTGATTGCCTTCTCCGTTTGTTCCTAGCCTAGCCTATCATAGTTCCCGAGACATTTGGGGGTTTCTTGAGCAAAGTCCTATACTTGGCAAATTTGACCTTTGATGACCTCTGGCGACCTCAATATTGACCTGAGCCAAAACATACACGAAGTAACTTCGAATGTCCTTGTCGAGAGCATTCGAACGTTTTTCCTGCGTCTTTCTAGCCCTTTTAGTTTTCGAGTTAGTGGGGGATGGGTCATTTTGACCTCCCCACCAGGGCGAAGGTGGCTCAGAGGCTCACCTCCCCACCAGGGCGAAGGTGGCTCAGAGGCTCACCTCCCCACCAGGGCGAAGGTGGCTCAGAGGCTCACCTCCCCACCAGGGCGAAGGTGGCTCAGAGGCTCACCTCCCCACCAGGGCGAAGGTGGCTCAGAGGCTCACCTCCCCACCAGGGCGAAGGTGGCTCAGAGGCTCACCTCCCCACCAGGGCGAAGGTGGCTCAGAGGCTCACCTCCCCACCAGGGCGAAGGTGGCTCAGAGGCTCACCTCCCCACCAGGGCGAAGGTGAGACCTCAGAGGCTCACCTCCCCACCAGGGCGAAGGTGAGACCTCAGAGGCTCACCTCCCCACCAGGGCGAAGGTGAGACCTCAGAGGCTCACCTCCCCACCAGGGCGAAGGTGAGACCTCAGAGGCTCACCTCCCCACCAGGGCGAAGGTGAGACCTCAGAGGCTCACCTCCCCACCAGGGCGAAGGTGGCTCAGAGGCTCACCTCCCCACCAGGGCGAAGGTGAGACCTCAGAGGCTCACCTCCCCACCAGGGCGAAGGTGAGACCTCAGAGGCTCACCTCCCCACCAGGGCGAAGGTGAGACCTCAAAGGCTCACCTCCCCACCAGGGCGAAGGTGGCTCAGAGGCTCACCTCCCCACCAGGGCGAAGGTGAGACCTCAGAGGCTCACCTCCCCACCAGGGAGAAGGTGGCTCAGAGGCTCACCTCCCCACCAGGGCGAAGGTGAGACCTCAGAGGCTCACCTCCCCACCAGGGCGAAGGTGGCTCAGAGGCTCACCTCCCCACCAGGGCGAAGGTGAGACCTCAGAGGCTCACCTCCCCACCAGGGCGAAGGTGGCTCAGAGTCTCACCTCCCCACCAGGGCGAAGGTGAGACCTCAGAGGCTCACCTCCCCACCAGGGCGAAGGTGGCTCAGAGGCTCACCTCCCCACCAGGGCGAAGGTGGCTCAGAGGCTCACCTCCCCACCAGGGCGAAGGTGGCTCAGAGGCTCACCTCCCCACCAGGGCGAAGGTGGCTCAGAGGCTCACCTCCCCACCAGGGCGAAGGTGAGACCTCAGAGGCTCACCTCCCCACCAGGGCGAAGGTGGCTCAGAGGCTCACCTCCCCCAAGGGCGAAGGTGGCTCAGAGGCTCACCTCCCCACCAGGGCGAAGGTGAGACCTCAGAGGCTCACCTCCCCACCAGGGCGAAGGTGGCTCAGAGGCTCACCTCCCCACCAGGGCGAAGGTAGCTCAGAGGCTCACCTCCCCACCAGGGCGAAGGTGGCTCAGAGGCTCACCTCCCCACCAGGGCGAAGGTGGCTCAGAGGCTCACCTGCCCACCAGGGCGAAGGTGAGACCTCAGAGGCTCACCTCCCCACCAGGGCGAAGGTGGCTCAGAGGCTCACCTCCCCACCAGGGCGAAGGTGGCTCAGAGGCTCACCTCCCCACCAGGGCGAAGGTGAGACCTCAGAGGCTCACCTCCCCACCAGGGCGAAGGTGAGACCTCAGAGGCTCACCTCCCCACCAGGGCGAAGGTGAGACCTCAGAGGCTCACCTCCCCACCAGGGCGAAGGTGGCTCAGAGGCTCACCTCCCCACCAGGGCGAAGGTGGCTCAGAGGCTCACCTCCCCACCAGGGCGAAGGTGAGACCTCAGAGGCTCACCTCCCCACCAGGGCGAAGGTGAGACCTCAGAGGCTCACCTCCCCACCAGGGCGAAGGTGAGACCTCAGAGGCTCACCTCCCCACCAGGGCGAAGGTGAGACCTCAGAGGCTCACCTCCCCACCAGGGCGAAGGTGAGACCTCAGAGGCTCACCTCCCCACCAGGGCGAAGGTGAGACCTCAGAGGCTCACCTCCCCACCAGGGCGAAGGTGGCTCAGAGGCTCACCTCCCCACCAGGGCTCACCTCAGAGGCTCACCTCCCCACCAGGGCTCACCTCAGAGGCTCACCTCCCCACCAGGGCTCACCTCAGAGGCTCACCTCCCCACCAGGGCTCACCTCAGAGGCTCACCTCCCCACCAGGGCTCACATCAGAGGCTCACCTCCCCACCAGGGCTCACCTCAGAGGCTCACCTCCCCACCAGGGCTCACCTCAGAGGCTCACCTCCCCACCAGGGCTCACCTCAGAGGCTCACCTCCCCACCAGGACTCACCTCAGAGGCTCACCTCCCCACCAGGGCTCACCTCAGAGGCTCACCTCCCCACCAGGGCTCACCTCAGAGGCTCACCTCCCCACCAGGGCTCACCTCAGAGGCTCACCTCACCGTGGCGCGGGTTAACAGATCATAGCCTATCAACAATCGAGCTACTGGCCACAGTGCCAGTGTATATTTGTTCTATGTATGCAGATATCGAGGTTACAGAGGTACAACTAGGCCCTGGGGTGCAAAATATACAAAAATGATAAACAGCCATAATTTTTGCATAAACAGCGGTACAGGGCTGCACTGCCCTGGTGCGATCAAGTAGTGCACTATTCGAGTAGGAATTGGTTTGGATTGCAACCAATCAAGCAAGGCACATGCATCACCTATTGTATATTGAATGCGTAAGCTTGCTCTGATCAAACGCGGCTTCAGCATTGCCTGCCAGCTCAGACCCACATGGTCAGCTCAGACCCACATGGTCAGCTCAGATCCACATGGCCAGCTCAGACCCACATGGTCAGCTCAGACCCACATGGTCAGCTCAGACCCACATGGTCAGCTCAGACCCGCATGGTCAGCTCAGACCCACATGGTCAGCTCAGACCCACATGGTCAGCTCAGACCCACATGGTCAGCTCAGACCCACATGGTCAGCTCAGACCCACATGGTCAGCTCAGACTCACATGGTCAGCTCAGACCCGCATGGTCAGCTCAGACCCGCATTGTCAGCTCAGACCCACATGGTCAGCTCAGACCCGCATGGTCAGCTCAGACCCACATGGTCAGCTCAGACCCACATGGTCAGCTCAGACCCGCATGGTCAGCTTAGACCCGCATGGTCAGCTCAGACCCACATGGTCAGCTCAGACCCACATGGTCAGCTCAGACCCGCATGGTCAGCTTAGACCCGCATGGTCAGCTCAGACCCACATGGTCAGCTCAGACCCGACACCAAGCCCATCGAGTCTGATTTAGCTCCAGGTTTTCATTTCTAGTTATCACTTGTCGGTACTGATAGATACAGTAAATCAGTCGTCATCTCAAGCAGGTATGCGTGACGAGGGATATAAATTCGCCGCCTGCGGGTACAAGAGGCTATGTCATCAGCTATGTCATCGGCTATGTCATCGGCTATGTCATCGACTATGTCATCGACTATGTCATTGGCTGTGCCACTAGCTGAGAGCACAGAGGTCCATTGTTCGCTGCTGTCTTACAGGTCTGCCCTGCAACTGTCGACCGGTACCGAGAAGCGAAGTTTGTTGACGGCCATGTAGAGAGGCCCTGTTGGGTCGGCGCCGGGCAGATACATACTCGGTGGTTTATTGACGGGCTCACTGAGAGACCTCGCCGTGTACTCGGACTGGCGGATGCCACTTGAGGATTGATGCGAGGTCATGGCCTGGGGGCACCGTCCGGGTCGCAGACCGGCGCGAGCGAGCGATGATAGATAGCGCCTGCGGACGGGAGATGCCCGGATGGCGTAACAATGCGACATTAGGATTTCGCCAGGCCGCGTCAGTTGAACGTACTTCATTGGGACGTGTTGATGTTGACGTGACGTGTTGGGACGTGACGTGTTGGGACGTGACGTGTTGGGACGTGACGTGTTGATGTTGACGTGACGTGTTGGGACGTGACGTGTTGGGACGTGACGTGTTGGGACGTGACGTGTTGATGTTGACGTGACGTGTTGGGACGTGACGTGTTGATGTTGACGTGACGTGTTGGGACGTGACGTGTTGATGTTGACGTGACGTGTTGGGACGTGACGTGTTGATGTTGACGTGACGTGTTGGGACGTGACGTGTTGATGACACGTCGCGGGTTGGAGGCCTCTGCAGCTGCGTTAATAAATTGGTGCCGGAACTCGGCAGCTGTGCTGAGATAAAGAGGTGGCGTGAGGCTGAGTGCAGACAACCCGTGTCATTTGTTCAGAGGAGTTGATGGCGCCTGCCTAGATCCGAGGAGCCGCCGGAACAGACAACACGGTAATTGATAGTCGGGTGGAATACTGAGCCAGTTGTTGCGCAGCAGTGCTGCGTTCACTCATCCCTGTCGGTTCGCCTCCGCTGGCTCTCTGATCAGCGTGCAGTACACCCACGAGGATGACCTCATCAGGCCATTAGCTGAGAGAAGAGCAATCTTCCGGGCGTAACGACCATGACTTATGACAGCAATTAACTGGAGCCGATACGCGATGAAACACGCGGATCAGTGCCGGCATTACGACCACGTGATCTCATCTGACCACCCGCGTCCTTTGTTGCAGAGAAGTCCTTGACCAAACGGTCTGTGGTCAGCCTCACCAGGCTGACCGCGTCCGTTGCATAGAGCAGGCCTCGACCGAACCGTCCCCAGGCGAAAATTGACGAATCATTGCAACAAGATTACGGAAACTTTCGAATTTCTTCTGTGAAAATGCCACATAGCTGATAGATGACATTTTCTTATCGAATTCCTCATCCATAACCAAATACCTTACACGTGCTCTTTTCCACAGCATGAATTTAAAGTCCTTATATTCGTGTATCAAGTCTTGTCGATTTTTTACCTCATCCTTCGGCGTGACCCAAGGATCCAGCCCTCTCCCCTCCCCACTCATTACCCAGCTGTTCTCCTCGACGAAGTAGATCTTGTAGCCGGGGTTGAGGTTGACCCAGGGCGACACAGAAGGCGCGATGTAGATGGTGGAGAAGGGTCTGCCTCCCGGATCCAACGCCACCTGGAACTCGTCCAGATGCGTGTGCGAGAAGAACTGCGCGGAGACGGTCGCCCGGAATCTGGAAACACGCCGGGGGGGGGGGGGTCAGAGGGAGTCGGAGGGGGGGGGGGGGGCAAAGGGAGTCGGAGGGGAGGGGGGGGGGGGGGGCAGAGGGGGCCGCAGATGAGTCAGCACGCACGAATCCCGCGCGCAGCAGCGCCAGCCGCCGCCGCCGCCGCCGCCGCCGGGCAATAGTCAACATCCATCTGTCAGGCAGCTGCGGCGGGGCCGTGTTGACACAAACAACAGAGAGGAGGAGCGGCAACGGCCGAGCACGGCCGAGCACGGCGGCCGCAGCGGCGGGACGGGCCGGCGCCGTCGGGTCGCTTCACATCCATGCATCATCGCGCGAAAAGTATGCACGTCAAAACGGGCGCCGGCGAGTCGTCGGCGCCAGGAGTGTTTTCAATCTGTCGGCGACGAGTAAGGCGTCCAGTGCTGGGGAGGTGGGGTCATTGGGGTCACCTATGGTCCGATGCCCGGTCACCGGGGTCAACTGTGTGCCTCTGCACGGTCAAAGGGCACACATATGTACCGATGCATGACCACTGGGGTCACCTGTGTACCGTTGCAGTGTCACTATTTGTACCGCTACTGGTGCTAAGGACTTAGTAAGTTTAAAGAAGGGAATAACAGGGCGTTGGAGCGAATGCGGCCTTGGGTATGTATGCAACCTTCATATGAGTTAATGACTTTAAACCAAAATATGCGTCTGCAGTTTAAATAAGTCCTAACCAGGTAACTGCACAGTGCACATTGAATATAACAGTGCACTAAATTCGCCTAAGGTGTTATGCTTTATTACAATTTTTTTTAACGTAATATATAGTTTGCAACTCATTGTATAACTTATTAGTATGCTGTTTAGACACAAAACTATAGCGATACAACCCTACTCCAAATCACGTGACACCACAACCGCCACCAATCGGTCCGATCGCAACCGATTTCCGCTGCGCTTAGCAAGTTTACGCCAGCTCTCCACCTTGTGACCCGGAAAGGCCCCACACCCCGTGCGAAGTTGGATGCCAAAAACAATGTGGGTGTGGCCGCTACGATTACGCTAGAGCGAAGCACGCCCCGACAGCAGGCCGCCTGTCACGTGCGGTGTCGGGACAGGTGCCAACGGCGCAATGTCGCCTCTGACGACACTCACGCCACCCTCACGGCACGGCACACCGCTTTCGTCTGTCCAGTCACACCCCCGGGTTCACGAGACTTCACACCCCCGCACCATGGGCGGGCAGCGGCATTTAGCGCGACATAAACAATTTTTGTGACTTTCTACTCGATGCAAACAATGGTTGTAGTTAGACATAAAATTGTCCATGGAATCCAAAAATGGCAATATATATATATCCGCCAGCATGAATCGTGTTTCGTATAGGTGAGCTTGAACACGGAACTTTGAACGGAGAAGCGAAACCGGCATCATGTGCTGTATTTTTTGTTCAAAGCTCAAAGTGAAATAACATACAAATTACAATGCTGAACGAGTTATTATGTGTTCGTTCATAAGAAGTAAGTCATGCTCTATGTGAAAATCCATGTTAACCTTTCCAAGACATAATTTTGCATTATTTATTAGTCATTTTATGAGAGGTGTCAAAAATGACCACGGTTTTTTCATACTTTATTTTTGCAAGTGCCGATATTAAAATGTCCACTAGTGCCCGCGCTGCAAGCATGATCTTTAGTTGACATGTACAATTTTGGATCGAACCACTGCTAAGTTGGCTGCTCCTTCCTACGCCTTTGGAAGTTATAGCCATTTTTGTATCGCATGTCGCCCAACGTTCCCGGGCGCGGAGTGCCTCGTGGGCGGTGGGATGCGCCGACCAGCACCGACTCTCTGATTGGCTGGCCCGCTGACATGTCACGTGCCCTGTCTGACCGGATGGCGGGCTGCCGGGTTGAGTCGGCAACCAGCGCTGACCATTTCCGGGCTCCGAGCGTGTCCGAGCGTGTCCGGGCTAGAACGAAGGCCTTCGTACGAAAGACTACGCATGCGTTTAACGGTGTTTATTACCAGGGCTTCAATGTTCTATGTAATATTGTGCTGAGTATCGCATTTCAAACGCACCCATGATGAAACAATTTTGGTGAAATAACTGAGAATTTCACCTGTGATTATGGTTTCGCTGCGATTTGTAGCTACGGCATTGACATTGACTTTTATCACGATATGTTGCAAGATTTGCTAATAAGAGCATACAGGGTGCGCATTAAGTCCTGGCCGCTTCCAGTATTTTTTCACAAACACAGGTACATAACACATATATTTCAGATTCATATCCAAAATGCAGTTACACACAACAACTTAGGGACATTTCAAGTATATATCTCGATGTAGCCGCCGCTAGCCTCGATGACGGCCTCCACACGACCTCGGAAGGAGCGGCAGGTGTTGGCGATGTAGGCCTCCTCCATCCCATCCCAGGCCTCCAAGATGTGAGCCTTGAGAGACTCCAGGTTGGGATGGGATACCGCCTGAACATCCTCCTGTAAAACGCTCCAGATGCTGTAGTCGAGGGGGTTCATATCGGGTGACTGGGGTGGCCACATCTCCTTGCGCCAGAAATGTAGCTCTCCTCCGAGCTCGTCCGCCAGCTTCTGCTCGATGACGTTGGCGCTGTGTGCGGGTGCCCCGTCCTGCTGAAAACAAAGTTTCCATCCGGGTAGGTGTCCTTGATCCATGGGATGACCTCCGTGTCCAACAGACTCGTACACCTCCCTGTTGATCTTCTTGTTGGCGTCCACGAAGATCATAGGACACTCCTTGCCGTCGGAACCGACCACCCCGAGGACCATGATCTTCTGCGGCGTCCACTTTCTGAGGGCTTCGGACAGTCCGAGGTCGCCCAGGCCTGGGGTCATCTTCAAGACTTCCCCAGAACGCAACTTGGCCTTGATCCGTCGAACTGTCCTCTGTCCAACGCCGCAGTCCGCCGCCACTTGCGCGTTCGTCTTCCCGGATCCGGCCGTCCCGCGCAGGTAGCCAGCGACAAGTTGACGTTTCCTCTGATTATCCATAACTAAACATGAAATGGAGGGGCTCTAATTCTCCCCACAGGGTGGCCGGGGTCAGAGGGGTCACGCCCCAGGTCATTGGCACACTGCCAACCAATCAGAGTCGACGTAAACAGTCCAGGCGTAAATCTGCCAGAACTTAATGCGCACCCTGTATAGGTAACTTAATTACCCCCTCCCCCCAAAAACAAATATGGGGTAACATTTTTGTGCGTAATAAAATGTGCATTTTTTTTATTTTGTAATCAGGCACAAGATACACCAAATATATAAATATCACTACATTTAAATGTTTTTCAATGACTTGCACATCACATAACATGCATCTACGTCAGAGCTGTCGCACCAGAGTTCGGGTCAATTTACAGTTGTCTTGTGCGGCTATTTTGCAACACTTCAGGTCGTGATGTTAATGATAAAAAATGCGGAGAATCTCCGCAAGACAATCGTGAATGTATCAGACAGCATCTTATGCAAGCTCATATTGATGTAAGACATCTGAATCCCAGGGAAAGTAGATACACAATTATGTCGCGCTAAATGCCGCTGCTCGCCCAATGTGCCCCTGGGGTCACGGGACTTCACACCCCCGGGGTCACGGGACTTCACACCCCTGGGGTCACGGGACTTCACACCCCTGTGGTCACGGGACTTCACACCCCTGGGGTCACGGGACTTCACACTCCTGGGGTCACGGGACTTCACACCCCCGGGGCCACGGGACTTCACACCTCCGGGGCCACGGGACTTCACACCCCTGGGGTCACGGGACTTCACACCCCCGGGTTCACGGAACTTCACACCCCCGGGTTCACGGGACTTCACACCCCTGGGGTCACGGGACTTCACACCCCCGGGTTCACGGGACTTCACACCCCCGGGTTCACGAGACTTCCTCAGATGCTGTGATCCCAGGCCGAACTGTCGCCGCCGACGTGTTTCAGTCATAGTTCCCAGGAGGTGTGACGGGGGAGCCCTCCGAGCTACCAGGCAGCCGGGGCCCCAGTTTGTGTTGGCTGAGCCGCGCCGCCCACCAGCCGTTTACCAGTGACGGTGCCTCGTTAACCACGGCACGCTCATTAAGCGACGCCCGCCGACGCAGCGGGCTGGAAGCAGAGGTCGCACGCTCGCGAGCTCGAGCTGAGTGTCGCCGCGGTGACGGGCAGGGCACGTATCAGCACGCCCTGGCGTACCCGGCCGTACTTGTTGGCTGTTGCACCAGGAGACGGCCTCGGTCACTCGACCCTGCAGAGCGTCTGTCGACAGGGGGAGGAGAGTGACGCGCCTGGCGAGCCGGGACGGGCCTGCACACTATCATGATCGTCGGATGCAGGATGTTTTAGCGGCGCCAGGCTGGGGCCGGCCGCCGCCTGTTTATGCCATGCCTGAGCAGACCACGTGAGCGCCGCGCCCCTGCTGCCGCCCCCGCCGCCGCCCCCGCCGCCGCCCCGCCCGCCACGGCGACGGCAGAGGTGTTGGCACTGGTCCCCTGGCGCGGGTGCCAACCGGAGTGGGCAGCGCAGGCATGCAAGCCCGGCCCGACCCGACCCCGCCGACGACGATCCGTCGGGACAGCCTGGCAGCTGACTTTCGCAGAACCTGTGCCGGATTGTTCCGGGGGAGTGAGCACAGGCGGTAACTACAACAGGTGCCGTGCTGAGTGGCCGCAGGCGATGAGAGACGCTGGCGACCGCGGTCCGGCCGCGGCCGGAGACCGGCCAGCGAGCACGGTAGCCGCCCAATCCACGCGATCCGGTCCGATCCGCCAGATCCAGCCTATCCATCCATATACCGCTCGATCCTGCTCGATCGGTGCGGCCCCGCCCAATCCGGTCCAATCCGACCCGATCCGGCCTCGTCCGAAGAGGACAATGCACGAAGAACACAGAGGGGAGGTCCGGCCACCGCACGCCGCACGACCTCCCAGAATGGCCACTCACCGCCGATGTCAACTATCAGTCGAACAACAAAAGTCGCTCGCCACCAACAGTGTACCGGATGCACTTGAAACCGCAGTGGTTGCGCGCTGTGTATCCGTGGCACCTTAATCAGTGTCAAACGTCCGGCTTGGATTCCTGCTTGGCGACAGTTGTTGGGGATTTTGCATTTCTAATGTTGATAGCCAGGCTCGAGACGTCCTAACGTCGTCCAGGCTATTTGGGAACGTGGGGCCCCAGACACATTATTTTAATATCCTATATTTGGCCTCCTAACTTACGTTACTGACGGCCCATTCGGCATTTGTCCAAAGGATTATATCTGGATGACTCAATGTCGCATTAGATAGAACAAACGTCTCGTGAATAATTGGAGACGCGAGGAGTGCGCAGCACAGGTACCGGACTCATTATTTGTCAACGTTTCATAGTGGAAATTTCAGTGTTATATTTTGCGATGTTTTCATTAAAGTTACTAGAAACGGCTCAGGTTTCACAAAGGTTATTTGTTCATGTGTTGATCTAGAATGGAAAGACAATTCTTAAAATTATTTAAACCAGTGACTCCAAATAGGGGTAATTACCCCCTTTCAAATAACGGAGCCTTCGTACAGGAGCAAGGGCGATTAAGCTGCTAAGTGTGAAATTAACAGTTGCAGCTGGTCGGTTTATTGGCGGCGTGCAATGCACATTCATCTATCCCAGCTTCCGTTCCACTCCAGCACACCGCTGCTACTACAGTATCGCAAACAACAACGAAAGCAGGAATACATTTTGCGGAATGCAAAATGTGCATTTAATTTCACTCGGGTGCCGAGTCATTCAGGTCGCCAAAAAGGGAACCATTTACGATTAACACCACTCATTTAAGCCATGCTTAAGTGTTCAACGAAATATTTTCAATTCCTTCTGCAATGCATGCAAATACTCGTACCTATTATAAACACTATTAGGCGTGTTAAGCGTCTCGTAACCCGATTTGTCATGCATTCGTTCCATCACGTTTCGTTATTCGAATCTTCATTCGATACGTATAACAGAAGCATGTATATGCGCTGGTACCAAGTGGTCCAGTCAGGACGGTCGCTAACGCCCCCCCCCCCTCGTCCGCCCGCCTCTGCGCCGACAGGAGCCGAGCCGCCGCCTGGGGCGAGGTCAGGGCTGGGTCACGGTCTCCACCACCTCCATTGCAGCGGACCGAGATCCTGACTGGGCCAACCGACTCAACCACTTCTTTGCATCTGTGGGCCCCAGCGTGGCGGACGCACTCGCTGCGAGCGACACGGGAGAGCCACTGCCGCCGCGTCCGCCTCGTGTGTGCAGCGGCGAGTTCGCGCCGCGTCCGGCCACGCTCCCGGAACTATCCGCAGCTCTACAGAGGATGGGCTCGTCACGTGCGTGTGGTGCTGACGGCATCACCATCGAGATGTTGAAGATGACCTTCGCTGTGACTGGCCCACTTCTCCTGCATATCATTAACTCGTCCATCACAAACTGTCAGCTGCCAGACCAATGGAAGACAGCTACAGTTATACCACTTCACAAGAAGGGCGACCCCAGTGATCCCAACAACTATAGGCCGATCTCTATTTTATCTGTAGTGGCCAAACTTTGTGAACGTGTCGTGTGCTCTCAACTTATGACGTATCTCACCAGTCATCACATACTATGTCCCCAACAGTACGGGTTCCGGCCGGGCTTGTCTACGGAGTCGGCGCTGCTCGACGCTGTCATCCACGCTACAGAAAACATCGACAAGGGCATGGTAACATCGCTTGTCACTACTGACACATCCAAGGCCTTCGACAGCGTCGAGCACGGCCGGCTCCTGGACAAGCTCGGCTGGTATGGCATACAGCCTGACTGGTTCTCCGCCTGGCTCAGTGGACGCACCCAGTCTATCAAGGGTAGCTCATCGGGTCTACTTGAGGTCACGCACGGCGTGATCCAGGGCTCTGTGCTCGGTCCCGTGCTGTTTCTCGTGTTCACCAATGACCTGTCGCAGCACATTGACCATGGCAACATCATCATGTACGCGGATGACACCCAGTTCCTTGACGTTGACCTGCCGTCAAACATTCTGGCCCTTAAATCACGTGTCGAAAATACCCTTTCAGTGGCCTTGCAATGGTTTACCCAAAACAGGCTCAAAATCAACCCTGCGAAAACTGAAATGATCATGCTGAAATCCCGACGTCTCAAATCCGACACCAATATTTCGGTGAAATTTGGAAGTGATGAAATATCTCCATCGGACAGCGTCAAGGTGCTGGGTGTCACCATCGATTCCCATCTGCTCTGGGAGCAGCATGTGTCCCATGTAGTGCAACGCTGTTACTGTGTGCTGATTGGCCTAGCTAGGATGCGCCACCGTCTCCCTCGATGTACCAGACAGATGCTAATAGAAGCACTGGTGTTCCCCCATATCCGTTATTGCATAACGGTGTGGGGAAGCTGCACTAAGACTCAAAGGTACCGAGTTCAGAAAGCGATCAATTTCGGTGCTCGAATCGTGAGTGGCCTTGATCGACGTGAACATGTGACACCGGTGCTGCGGCAGCTTAGTTGGAGAAAGGTTGACGAGATGGTGGCTGAACGCGATGTCGCTACCATGCGCCGCCTCGTCACCGCGCCCAATGCGCCTGTACTCCTGCGTGACCGAGTCGTCAGTCGATCTGAAGTGTCGAGCCGTCAGACGCGCGCGACGGATGACGGCCAGCTGCAGCTGCCCAGAGTGAGGACAGAGTTTGCGCGACGTGGCTTCCTATACAGAGCCACGAAAAGCTGGAATAACCTACCCCTAGATGTGAGACGGACAGTTGGTCACTTGCGTCGCGGTGCTGTCGGTGTCGATATCTACAATGCATAATCATTAATCATACAATATCACAGGATATTCCATCCGATGTGTGTGCATATATCCGTCGCCTGTATTATTTAGCCTTTTCTCATCTTAATTTTACATGTACGATTTTATGCGAATGGGTGAATTAAGTGACGTGCTCTTAAAAACTGTAATGACGTGGATACCATAAAAGCCATCGCATGGAGGTTCCGAATATACATCTGTATCTGTATCTGTACCAATCAGCGCCCAGCACAGCTGGTAGGCGGGGAGGTCATGTGTACTTCCTGTGTCACACGCTTAGCATGACGGTTCAGGACTGTTAGTGCCAGTGAGGAAGTGTCGAGTTACCACGTTATCGAGTGTTGCGTAAGGTGTTGTGTGATTCGAGATGTGTCAGTGGGGACGGTCAAATTCTAACGAAATGTTATTTGTCTCAGTTATGGATTGATTGTTTAAAAAACAAAATATTGATCTATCGTAATGCCTCGCACTCGTCATTGTGTTCTGTGCGGGAGAAGACACAGTTCCACGATGTTTGTATTTAAATCGCTAGCATTGCCTGGAAACGATTGTCCATTTGTTGCCAGCTAAAGGTTTTCTCTATAGCTCTCTATAGCTCAATAATAACATCATCCCAAATTTGAAAACTTAATTTGTAGCAAGTTAAGTGACTTCTCGAGAGATAAAAATATCACCATCGTTTTCGCCAGCACTCACTTCACATTTTCGACTACAACCAGCGTATATTTTACAACTTTCAGAAAGGTTAAACATTCCCTTTAAAGGGAATAGGTCATCTTGAAAGTTGTCTTGAAGTTCAACCATTAGGTGCATCTTGAGCTCAAAACTATGAATATGACTTTGGTTTGGACAACTGATGGATATATGTGGAGAAAGAAGTAAGTTTCTCTTTCTATTTCACGAGAAATCGTACGATAGCAGCTGGCGTTCTGGCTCCGCCCCGCTCCGCCTGACGCCAAGTACAGTCTCTGATAAGTGGCCGCCGCGCCGCCCGGGCGGCTGAGCGGATATTAACGAGGCGTCGTGACCAGAGACTACGTGCCAGAGAGTGTACCTGCCTCCGGCCGCGCGGCGGCGAGCGTTCATTCCCAGATCGTGGCCCGGAACAGCGGGATTGAAATCGGGCCCACTAGTCCTGTGTCGAAATTACTTAACGTAGAGAGGTAATTCTTTCACCACAAACCATTTTTAGATCTGCTCTACAAATCTGCTATCTCAGTCCAAAACCCCATGTTAAAGGTGAACTATTCCCTTTAAGCATACAATATGCGGTTTATGTACCGTGCTTGGCTGTTTTCAAATTCTGTATTTTGGTAGTTACGCATTTTAGTGGTTCACCACTTAAAGGGAATAGTCGACCTGGAATACAAATACGTCGACTGGAATACACATATGCCTACCAACACATGTTAAACTACTAATGGCGTGTTTATGTAACAATAATGATAAAAATAGAGACCGCAATAATAGGCTTCGCCTTTGGTGCAACAAAAGCCATTTACTTTTTTTCGTTTGTAGCTAGCAGCTTCTGTAAAATTTGCCTGTATGCAAATTGCCACAGACAAGACATACTACTTCCGTATATAAATGAATAAAAGCGCCCAATTAAAGTTCCAAAACGTGACATTGGCTCATTTAGCATGAATGCATCGATGTCACCAAATAATTTTTTAATCGCTGGCCATTGGTTATATTTTAGCCACCGAGCTATCGCCCTATATACACCCTAAAGAGAACATATAAGCTTAGAAGCAGGGTCAATGTTTGCGTTATTATTTTTGCAAAGGAGAATTATGTTAATTACAATATAATGAGGAAAGAACTTTTAAGAGGGCAGATCCGTCGTTAAAAACTTGTGCTAATAATGTCCAATAACAGCGCACGCCGATTTATCTGAAGTACCAAGCTAAATTTGGTAAAAAGTAAAGTGTGAGAACTATTAAGTAAACTTTGACTTTTGTCCATTTCATTACAATAATCATGCGACCTGCCTACTGTGAACGGCAGACCGCTTGGGACCCTAATTTTCGACGATAACTTTTGAAAGAATCAACTGGCATGAACGAATTTCTCGCAATGGATATTTCAGACTCTGCGCCAATTTGTATTATTAAGGTCGGTTAATGTCAAACGAAAATTTAGGGCACTTGCCATTCACCCGTAATTAGGGTCCCAAGCGGTCTGCCGTTCACAGTAGTGCCAATTTAATATAAGATTTCACTAAGTTTTGCTAAAAAACGCAAAGTTGTCAAGTTCAGACACGTTGATCTCAGATATGTTAGTGGTGTCACCTCGGCTCTGTCAAGAGTCATCCCCGAATAATAGACAGCCAGCCGGGGCCGTCAGAAGTTTGCCGCTGGCATTGACGTCATTCGCAACTGTGACGCAAACCCCCGGGCCAACGTCCTATTCAAAATATAATTGCGTCCAAAAAAACATCGAAGTTCGGGTAATCTACCCACATAGGAGCATCCTAATTAGGAACATCGATCGCATAGTTAGCTTGTTGTCGCGCGGTCGACACCCGTAACAGCAACCTTCACCAAAAATAACATACAGAATTCAGAAATCTGAACTCAGCGTGGTATCACGTTCGTCAAACAAAGTGCGTTAAACCGCCGCGCGTGCTACTGGTCCCCTCCAATCAGACACCGTCCCGCCGTCCCCGCTGTCCCGCTGTCACGCCATCGATGGTGTGACCAGTCTGAAGTGCGCACTTCACCGGAGGCCCTGTTGGCACGGGCCAGGAGGCTCGGCCTGTTATTGGACATGGTATGGGTCGCGCCCCCGGGCCTCGGACAGTGACTGCGACGGCGCGACACCGGTCACGCGCGGCCCGACGCCAGACAGATAGACAGATCACCACCTGTCTGTCCCGGCATGAGTCGGTCAGACTGACATCACACACGGCTGCTTGTTGCAGGCGATCGATACATGACCGGGGGTGACTCAGCAATGACTCAGCCGCCGGTGATGCATTGGAGTCCACCACATCGTTCACCACCTCTTCCGTTCGATCGCCACCTCCTAAACGGGCGCCGCCGATCGGGCGGCCGCGGCGCCCGGCCGGCGTCCGGCCGGCGCGATTCGTGGCACGCGTCGGCCGCACCCCTGCACGTAAAAGGCGACGGGTGCGGTGGAGCCAGTGGAGCCACTTGGCCGTGTGTTGACCGGCCGCGCTACAGCCGATATCTCCACACTGAGAGAGCCGCATTCCTGTCGTGCTAAACAGCTTCGGCGGCGCCGGTCGGAGACGGTCAGAGACGGCACTGCAGTCTGTTAGCGCCGCTCGTGAAACAGGCTCTGGGTGCGACACAATGCGAGCTCATTCCCGGCAACAGCTTCGGCGGGCGGTAAAAGTGCGCGACACGCTGTCAGGACACGGTCGCCGCGGTGATGTCAGCACCTCGGCAGAGCAGCGCCGCGTGAGTCTGCAGGTGACATCTTTCGGGTGGCAGCGTGACGGCTGGCGGGCGGCACGGAGACGTTGGACACGGCCATGGCAAAGCTGATTACAACGGTGCCGTGTGTATGACGGAGCCCGGCGACGTAGCGGAGCCCGGGCGGCACGGATAGGTTGGACACGGCCATGGCAAAGCTGATTACAACGGTGCCGTGTGTATGACGGAGCCCGGCGACGGAGACGGAGCCCGGGCGGCACGGAGACGTTGGACACGGCCATGGCAAAGCTGATTACAACGGTGCCGTGTGTATGACGGAGCCCGGCGACGTAGCGGAGCCCGGGCGGCACGGATAGGTTGGACACGGCCATGGCAAAGCTGATTACAACGGTGCCGTGTGTATGACGGAGCCCGGCGACGGAGACGGAGCCCGGGCGGCACGGAGACGTTGGACACGGCCATGGCAAAGCTGATTACAACGGTGCCGTGTGTATGACGGAGCCCGGCGAAGCTCGGCTAATGAAGCTCTGGCTGGTGTTCACAGGAGGGCCGGAGCCGAGGGGATTGCGACAAATGCAAACGGGGTATTGCTTCGAGCCCATGATTATTACGTTTCATACAGCTATATATGTGATCGATTTTTCATGGGACATGCAAGTATACTAGGAGCATTGGTGGAGTTAGTACAATGTTTGCTTTGCATATATTGTATAGTTACATAGATACATGACATAAAACAATACATATACATGCTTTTATCTTTCTTATTTTTACAAGTGTACCCACTAGTGAATGTAAAGCATCCGCTATATTTAATATTCAGTGTCAGCTGAATTCAGATCCAGCATCCCTGACGCCACGCCTCAAGAGGCCGGTCTGCTGATAAATGGTAATGATGGCAATCCACCCGTATGTATTTATAGAAAGATGTATGATGGATTTGACATATTGGGCCATAACTGCTCTATCCCGTTTACATATGTGCTGATTTTATCACAGACACCTGAGGCGGTCACTGGCCGTGAACTGTTCTCGGTCGTCTTTGCTGGGATAAAACCACATACGTTTTGTCGGAACGCATTTTAGGTGACATTCAAAGCGCCTGTCAATTTTGGTATGTAGACACCTCCATATATTACATCGGTCGACAAAGCAAGGAACTAATTGAGGGAACAGGT
>JAXIVJ010010515.1:0-46919 GCA_036785665.1 Chirona hameri
TATCGAGATGTGCAACCAGGAATAGGGGTTCCTGAGGCTTGGCTCCACTCACGGTCTGGTTCCAATATTAAAATTTCGCCTTACACGACCTAAAACTAAAATTTTCACGCCTCTTCGCGGCGTCACATCAGTGTCCATCGTTATAACGAGCCATCGCCATCGTCTTCGGTTCGTTGTAACGGTGAATTGAGTGAATAGCATGTTTAGCTTCTTATTCTATACAAGGCTCACCGCCTATGTTTCTGGGTTTTATCAGGCAAACCCGTACAAATTTCGCGCCGCTTCGCGGTGCTAAATAACAAGTACATACTATATCATGAAAATCCACATTAAAAATGCTGCAAAGGCTTAAAACTACACCAATACAAAAATGGGGTATATTTTTGTTCGTCATTTCAGCCGACACCTCCACTAAAAAATTAGCGGCGACGCCCCTGGGTACAGCTGACAATTGACATAGTTGTACTCATTGTAATGCAATGTCGGAACAATACAAACTGTAAGCTGACATCTTTCCTTTTTCGATATCTCAAACGGTCGAAAAGCGAAAAAACGCAAAAATATCCAAATAAAGACAATAGACATTAGAAATCGTGTGATTGCAAAATAAAGTGGCCCAAATCCGGTAAGAAATTCGAAATTGGGGTAGGTAATGTCCGCTAAAAAACGGTTTGCCCCCCCCCCCCCCCCCCCCCCCCAAGGAAAAGAAGAAGAAGAAGAAAAAACGGCCGGCTGGATCCGCTCTTGATGTGCAATGTGCAGTCCTTGCATAAGCGCGCGGCTGTGCGGGTGTATGTTTGTAGTTGTCAAAGCGGTATTTTTTCGATTGAAAACCAATACAAAATTGAATTGCCCGCTGCGTAATGTCGACATTTATATTCGATATTTCGTCTTGATTCGTCGATATATATATATATATATATATATATATATATATATATATATATATATATATATATATATATATATATATATATATATATATATATATATATATATATATTCATGGTTCACCACCTCACCTCGTTTTATGTGAAAGAGGAACCGGAAAATTAAGCAAGTGAAATCAGGGGCGAATCCAGGGGGCAAGGGACCACGGCCGCTCGAAAGGTCCTGAAGCCATGATTTGTCCCCCCAAAATAACACGGTCGTTGGACGTGCATACCTACAGTTTAACTTTTTGGTGGGGGGAATACGCCACTGGATTTGCTCCCCTCCCCCACCCAACTCACGCCCCCCTCCCTTCGCCCCTGAATGAAATCCAGCAAATTAATGGGGTTTGCGCCGCTCTAGGCCGGGGCTGGCGCTCTGGGTATGGCGCCCCCCCCCCCTGGCAGTGGACCCCCCCACTTTTTAGAAGATAGCGACGCCTCCGACTAGAGGTCAACTAAGGTCAGATTTTCCAGTTTTAGGACATCGCTCCAGAAACCCCCCAAAAAAATCGGGAACAATGATAGCTAGGAACAAACGAGAACAAAAAACAATCGAAAGCTCTTGAAATATTCAATCATAACATGTCATGAATTTTATCTCAGGTTAATAGTTTGGGCTCCAGAGGTCATCAAATGTCAAAAGGGCTATTTTTTGGCAAAACGTTCGCAAATAGCTTTTTACCTAATAAAGATACGGCAATAATTTTGACGACATCATGTTCGTCTCGTCAAACCGCTTCGAATCACATTAATTTGGACCAGTTTAGGTCAACTTATAACTTTGACCTCAGGTCAAGGTCAAGCGACGACCCAAGTAGGTAATGTTGCATATTGGGAGACGTGTCTCGACGAGAGAAACACATTTATGCCGGTTTCACTTCTTTATCTGCATTCTATCGAGAGTTATTGACACAAAACATGTTGGTGACCTCAGCTGACCTCAGCTGACCCTGTAGGGGTGACAGAACAAAAATCGAACCTGGATCATCAATAATAGCCTATGATAACATGATCCAGAAAGAATTGGACTGATATCACGCGTATCCTCCGAATAAGAAACATTTTAATATTTCCCATTGACATATAAAGGGAGGTCACGAAATTGACCCGACCGGCGACCTTAGGTCACCGATATTCACAATCTTAGATATTTTAATTGTAGGTACATATGACCTTATGAAATCCTGTAAGTTTGAAACCAATCGGCCAAAAACTGTGGCTGTGGTACGACCGGAAACTTATTTGGAAGTGTGGGCATGTGCTCTGACCTGAGATGACCCGTGGTCAAGAATTGCATACAATGTGGGTAATTTATGCCGGAACAGATGTGCCAAAAACGGCGGCTGAAACGGCGGCGCTGTGTGCCGTGCGCCGTTTTTTTTTAACGGCGGCGCTGTGCGCCGTGTGCCGTTTTTGAAACGGTGGCGCTGTGCGCCGTGCGCCGTTTTTGAAACGGGGAAAAACGGCGCGCCGCCGTTTTTCGCTATCCTCCAAAAACCTTAGGGGCGGGGAGGGGGGGGGAGTCTAAACGCCCCGCCCCGGCATGACGCGGGTTAACATAAAAAAATGTAAACCCGCCTGTCGTCTGAGAAAATACTCGTACCTGACGCCTGACGTGTTTTGTTTGTTTGAAGAAGCCCACCAGTGTGGGCTGCACCGACTGCTTCATCACCGTATCACGGTAACCTACGACATGTACGATATCTCTTGCTTGCAATTGCCATATCTCTTGCTTGGAGTTGGCAGAGACAGCGAGGACAGCTAGAGGGCCGCACGCCAGTTTGACCACATCCGTAACGTTGACGTGGGATACACTTATAAACAAAATGCAGCAGATGTTTATCGCCGTCAGTGCAGCAGCAGATCCAAAAGTTGGGGGGGGGGGGGGGGTTGGGGGGGGGGGGGGGGGGAATTCCAAAAAGTCTAACATAATTCTGAAAACTCATCGAATTTCGCTTGCTTATGCATTGATAGCTGATTTAAAGCAAACTTTCTTAGTAAAAGTTGCTTAGATTTGCTTCTATATCAGGAAATGTGTCAATTTTGCACCGATTTCAGATGTGTTTTTTTTTGGGGGGGGGGGAATTGCCCATTTTGCCTAACCGTAGATCCGCCACTGCGTCAGTGAGTCATTTTAACGACGAAGCGCCAAGCAGACAACTGCCACCAATTGTACTGCTACCAAAGTTTTCCATTATATCTCATATAATATTTAATTGAAAAAAGGAAGGAAAGGAAAGGTATACGATACTGATATAAGGGCAAAACTGTATAATAATAATACTTATGACATGCTATAAAAGAAAACAAAAAAATGAAAGTGACATAAGGAGGCTTTCATATTTTATATACAATTTTGTAAGACAATTGAAAGAGCTCATTTTTAGGCAAACTTCTGCTCGCAAAAGTCGGGGTGGGGGGGGGCAAGCGCCCCCGCTGCCCCCCCCCCCCCCCCCCCTGTTCCCGTGCCTCTGGATATCTAGGATGTCTAAGGAAGCAGGATATCTAGGCTGACAAAACACAAAATCCAATTAACTCCCGTGTATATGACGTATGGTCAATACGGCGATATATAGATCAATAGAGACGATATGAAGATATGGGATACGAGGGGCTATTAGTCTCAAGTCGGCCGGCTGTCCCGAACATGTGTGTGTGCGTCCTGTCCTCTTCGGAGATGTTATACGGGGGAGCCGATATATGATACATAATCCAATTTCATTGGTCGTTATTAGCCTTGCCGCAGGACCAACTTAAGCTAACGCATTAACCCTCGCCCTAAGGGGGGGGGGGGGGATATTTGACTTCTAACGTATTTATTTTTTTCCATCTCGACTTTTTACGATTTTTACTTTTCATTTTTCGACTTTTAGCGACGTTGACTTTTTACCATTTCTTCTTTTCATCTTTTGACTTAGCGACGTTGGCTTTTTACCATTTCGACTTTTTATCCTTCGACTTTTTGCCATTTCGACTTTTCGTCTTTTGACTTCTAGCGACTTCGACTTTTTACCCCTTGACTTTCCGTCCGTTTACTTTTTATCTTTTGACTTTTTACCCTTTTGCCTTTTCGTCTGTTGACTTTTTACCCTGTTGACTTTTTGTCACTTGACCTTTTATCCGTTTGACTTTTGGTCCGTCGACTTTTTTCCATGTCGACTTTTTGACAGTTGACTTTTTACCCTGTTGACCTTTCGTAAATTTACTTTTTATCCGTTTGACTTTTTCACCGTTGACTTTTTTCTACGTCGACTTTTTACCCGCCGACTTTTAGGACTTTTGACTTTTTACTATTGCAGACTAAATGTCCCATTACTTAACATCCGTTTACTTTTTGCCATTCGACTTTTCGTCCGGCACCCGGGTCTGACAGCCCCCCCCCCCTGAGGTTTTTCTTGAATAACTTTGTATACATGCGGCGCATCTTGCTGAAATTTTCGGTAGCTGAGTTCACAACAATTATACGTATGCTGTAAAAATTCATTGAAATTGGTTAAGTGGGTTGGGCGATAATCATGTTTTGATGACGTCATGTTGGTGGAAAAACGATAAATATTTGAAAAATGGTGGAAAACAGAGCTTTAAAGGAAATTGCAAACGCAATTCACCAAAGATACAAAATGGCATTCTCTTTAAAATGGAAATCTCGGATTTGCAAAATTTTGGGTTTTTGACCCCTACTTTTTTTAAATCCCCACAAAATCAAAATTTTACAAATGTAAACAAAAAACGGAATATATGTGAGAGAACTGAGTTTGGACAATATCCATACAAAATTTTACAGCAATATCTTCATTTTTAACTGAGTGATGACTCCCAAAGTGTAAGAAACTGATGATGTGATTTTTTATAACTTCTTTCACTTTTTTTGACAAGATACGAACAAATAATTATCTTTTCCGTATTTCTGAGCCAAAACTGGTCTAGAAACATGCTTTTTGATTTACATGTATCCATTTCTAATTTTGAGGTTTTCTAAAGAGCAAAATCGCAGTTCTAGACGTAGTAAATCCGAGGTCATTCACTTGACCTGGAAGGTCACCCGTTGACCTGAAACCTAAAAATCGCATACTGTTTTTTAGATTGTTTAAAGATTCCTCTCATGACAGATAACATGCTGGTTCTTACCGCATTGCTCTAAGTTGCTTGGTTTGGAAGTTAACAGGGGGCCTGCCAGGCCCCTCCCGTAGGGCGAAGGTGAAAAAAGCTCCAGTAGGGCGAGGGTTAAAAGCACTAACATGATTATATTGAATCGGCTGTGATTGGTAGCTGCATCACCAAGAGTAATTTTTAATCTTAGAAAAATACCAGAAGTTCCTCTCGTGACAATAAAACGCAGCTAGCATTTTAAGTCGCGTCGATGACACACAAGAGTGTCTCCGTGCGACGCGTGCACTGGTCGTGCGAAGTAACATAGAACATATAGAACATATGTTTCGCCAATGATCCGCGCAATCCATTAGGTGGTTTTTCATTATGACACGTCAGTCCGATTAAACAATAGGGATTCATTCGCAACGAGACGTGACACGGGAACACTGTTGGACGCAGTGTAGCGTGACTTGAGCAGGCAAGAGGCACCATATTGTGCGAGACGAGGCAGAAACTACCGAACAGCTCGTAGCAAGCAGAGCCCGACTTATTGCCCCGCTGCCCCGTGGTCGTGCGAAGTAAGTATGACTCATCTTCGACACCAGTTCTAACAGACACTCCTAATAGCGTTAGCTAATGGATAAATGTTATCCGTGCCAGGCGCTGTATTACGTCAAAATATAGATTAACTTTGATACAATCTTTGCTGTAATCAATATGTAAGATGTTGCATGTGTTAATATATTAGACCATGTTAGTAGGCGCATACATGAGGCCGTATCTACAGTATCTATTTGATTATAGCACGGTGATTCTCCCTTAGCAATGAATGCTTCTGCTTGCGCTCCTAGAGTGAGTTAATCAACCCTTCGTTTGTATGACGTCACTCGTCAGGCCACCAGAAACCGTCCCACAAAAATGCGTCATTCTTAATCGGAAACTGAAAACCATCCCGCTCGTTTGCTCAGCATTTCCTCAGCATTTCCTCAGCAAGCACAATGACTGAGGGTGCGATCGGCAACACGACGAATTCGCCGTAATCACGACGAATTCGTCGGTGATTCGTCGGTCACCGAATATTCGCTTAGGTTGTGTTCGGCAACACGACGAATCTGAGATATTGTTGATAAGAGAGAATGGCACGAGAATGGTGTTAGAACTATAAATGACCTTCTTACACCAGATGGTTCCTTAACCCTATTCCCTGCGGGGGGGGGGCAGATTCTGCCCCTCCCGGTAGTTTTTCACTTGCCGCTTCTAAACCGTTAGGCCGTCCTGAAACTTGGTGACTTTTCCCAAAATTGAATGGCGCGTGTTGTATCAAAATTTTCAAAAATCGGTCCAGCAGAGGCGGTCCAGGGTCCTGTTTTCGGGAGGGTGTTACGAATGTGGTTTTGCGGCGCATACTTTCTTCGTGGTTTGCAGTGCAATAAATGCGTCAGAAACAATTTCAATGCAATATGCATCATGGATACTGGGATTGTACATATTTGTGGGGCTGAGGCCCACTCAGGATAAAAATATGGGAGGCGATACCCACCATCAAATTAGGTCCAACTTCAAATTAGTAAGATGATAAAAGCGTTATGCGCATGGTGCCCCCCCCCCCCCATGTTTTTTCTCTCCTGGATCCGCCTATGCGTAATATATCAAATTTAACAAATTTAACAAATTACAGCATATAATGCCCACATGTGACGTTCATGTCGTCCCAAACAATCACGAACAGCACATATTTTTTCTTCAGAAAATCCCCCCATTTTACATTCCCTGAATACGCCTATGATTTGTTATTTTGTTTTTTGTCTTTTGATATATTCAAGACCAGTACATTTGAAGCTCAAAAACGTTTTGGGCATGAAAATCGGTCGAGCCACATGGCCGCAATCACCTTTCAAAAAACAAAAAAACACAATCGGATTTTTTGCCCCCTGCCCCCCCCATTTTTAAACAAAACACACATGTCGTGGTCCAACAAGAGAGATCTTGTCATGACGCATCGCATGGCGTTTTCCCTATCTAAAACGACCGAGCGGTTCTCGAGATCTCTGGGGGGGGGGGGGGCAGAATCTGTCCCCCCAGGTTACCGTAATTCTGGCCGCCCGCAGGGAATAGGGTTAATGGAATATGAACAATTTAAGCGGACATTCCGAGTACAGGCAATTTTTGTTCGATTACGCAGCTCTCATAAAATAGTCTGCCAAGAAAGTGGGCTCGATCCAGAGACAGAAGAAAAACAGAACAACCAAGGCCCTGTTATAGGGTTCATTATTGATACAAATACGCGAGCTTTTCACCTGAGTAAAGTGTTACTACGCAAACAGACGAAAGGCCACCACAACGTTTGGGAAAGGAGGTGAGAGAATGAATTTCCCGACGTAGACTGGCCGGGTACGTATAAGGCCTTGAGAGAAACCCCAATTCAGTACAGAGGTACTAGGTACACAATTATCACTCGCATAATCGCTACAAACAGCCTGCTAAAAAATGAAAATTAAGAACTCAGATATATGTTTACATCGTGAACAGATAGAAGATATCCAGCATACATTTTGGTATTGTACTAGAGCTCAGCGCCTCTGGAGCGAGTTAAACAATTGGCTTATTAGGAAACAGCTTAGCAGCTTGGCAGAAAACATCTCTTTGAAGGAAGTAATAATTTTGGGTGTTCGGGATAACCTAACAGTTAATCACTGTATAAGTGCTGCAATACAGATAATTTATTCAAAGAGAAGTCAATCGACCTTTGCGTTATTCATACTTGTAAACGATTAATTTTTTTAAGAATCGATTCACCAGTGATTCCCGTGAAACCTCAATGATTCGATTCTGATTCACACTATCATTCAGCGTAAAGTGAATCGATTCACCAGTGATCCACGGCTCAGCGCAATGATTCAACTCTGATTCCGATTCTGATTCTGATTCTGATTCTTATTCTGATTCACGTGCAATTATTGATTAAATATTGCAATATTTCTTATTGATGATGATTGGGGTTTAGGGGATCTGCAACTGCCATGGTTATATGGCACTGATATGAATAATGAAGATAATAATCATAATATTTTACCAAATTAATGACAGCTTGGCCTCTGCGCCATGAGCAAAGGCAATGCACTATGCAGGTACAGCTTCAGGTAACGACTGCTCTTGTTAAAGCCTAAAGGCAAGCAGGTGACATAAAGTCCATTGCGTGCAGTGTTGTAACCTAACTACCCAATCAGCAATAGGAACCAAATCTCATTGGGAATTAATTGAAAATGCAATTAAAGAAAACTCCAAACCAACCACTGGCAGTTCTGCGAAATACAATCAACTTTGTGCAAATAATTACCCAATGTGGCCTCTGCTTCCACCTTACGACCTACCTCGATATTAATAATGTACAGTTAGTTAGCGACACCACACATTTTTCCAGGGTCACAGCAACATTCACAGCCAACAAGCCCAAAATAAACATAAACACAGCGGTGTATACGGCTTCGAGCACGCAGCACGCCAAAAAAAAAAAACACAAATGTGGCGCGATTTCGAGTCATTATAGCCGCGAAAACAGAACCAATACAAATATGATGAATAACCAAATGTTTGCAAATCATTGGCTTAGTTCCTAAATGCTAACATACGAATATTGATAATTTAGGATGCATACTAATTTGTTATTTGTGTATGTCCAGAATATTTACCTATGGGCTATTTAATATGTTGTTAAACAAACATTATTGATGTTTCGAATCTGTTTCGAATATGACGCATACACGACAATTCAGGAATTATATAATATAAGTTAGAATATGGTTAAACAAGGTCCTAGGCTTAATAAAACATATCTCCCTACTTAGAACTGTTTGTACTTTGACTTACGACATGTGTTTGTATTTCACTGGGTCCCATGCAGCTTCACAGTTACCTATAGGTAACATTCACAGTTACCTATAGGTAACATTCACAGTTACCTATAGGTAACATTCACAGTTACCTATAGGTAACATTCACAGTTACCTATAGGTAACATTCACAGTTACCTATAGGTAACATTCAGTTACCTATAGGTAACATTCACAGTTACCCATAGGTAACATTCACAGTTACCTATAGGTAACATTCACAGTTACCTATAGGTATGAAACTTGCAAGTGAGTTTGCTATTTCCAATTCCAATACGTTTTGCATAAGATTGGTTAAGATCTTCGTTGATCTGCCTGACCTTACCATTCCATTGTTGATTGTGTTTAATGCTATACTCTGCAGTCTTCTCCCAGGCAATTATGATCTCAGTAGATAAGCAGGTAATAGGTATGATTGCCCAAGTCAGGCATCACGAATGCTCTGTTGGCAGGGTTTCGCCCACGACCTGTGATGCTGTTAGTGGTGTATGTATGTTTTAATGTTTGTTCGTTGTAATTTGATTAAGTGTTTTGTATGTCTTGTTTGGATGAGTTGTGTTTGATTATTTGTATTGATGGGATGAGTTAAAGACTATAAAAACTGCATCAGTGAAAAATGATGGGATATGAGATAGGAGAGGTCATAGACAGGATAGGGCAGGCCCCCGCCCATTCCCCACCCGGGCTAACCCGAGACCGGCCCAGCATATTTTGCGGGGTCAGTCGGCCGGTCGGGGGTGCGGGTCGCCGACCCAGGTGGTCGATGGCTCGCACGCCCGGCAGCATATTTCCCAAGTGTATACAGCTGGCGGGCGTGCTTGGAAATAGCAACCACTTTGGGAGACATAAGTCAGTCAAAAATATAGATATTGCTGTGATTTTTTTTGGGGGGGGGCATCGTCCATACTTGGTTTTCCAATATATCTTACGGTTTTTGAATATGTTTGAAAAGTTTGTTTTTGGGAAATTGTTCCCCGAAAAATAATATTTTTTCGGGGAACAATTTCCCAAAAACAAACTTTTCAAACATATTCAAAAACCGTAAGATATATTGGAAAACCAAGTATGGACGATGCCTCCAAAAAAAATCAAAGCAATATTTACATTTTTGACTGACTTATGTCTCCCTAAGTGGTCACTATTTCCAAACACGCCCGCCAGCTGTATACACTTGGTAAATATGCCGCCCGGCCGGTTGGCGAGGGGGCGCCGCTTCAAGGGATGGTCGCGGATGGACGCCAGGTGGCGCGGGTGGGGACCGGCTGCCTACGGCCTAGGATGCTGTTAAGGGTGTATGGATGTTTGAATGTTCGTTGGTTGTAATGTGTTTAAGTGTTTGTATGTTCTGTTTGGATGAATTGTGTTTGAATTATTTGTTTAGATTGGATGTGTCGAAGAAAATAAAAGGTGAAAAAACACGACGAATCTGCAAACGAGCGAATTCGCCCGACGAATACGCTCTGTCGGAGCGCGAATTTCCAAACCAGTCGGCGGGAGGGCTAATTTCTTTTGAAAGCCCGATCAAATGACCAATGCTGATCAAACATTAGGAAAAGAGAATGTGACATGCCCTGTCTCTACCACTGAACAATGCACATCATTTCTGACAAAGTTAAATGTACCGTGATTTCTAATAACAAGTAAAATAACCACACAAACCATGACACAGCAGTGACAAAACCGGCGGATAATTGTTGCTGTTCCAGAACGCACGAGACAGCGAATTCGTCGGAGAGCGAATTCGTTGGATTCGTCGGAGAGCGAATTCGTGGCGTTGCCGATCGCACCCTATGCGCATCCATTTGGCCATCACCATTGCCGAGGCCAATCATTTGTCCTGTGCCATTCCTCGTTCGCTCAGCGGGTGACGGTCATATACCTGACGTCACCCGCCTATAATTTATCCGCTGGACAGTTCCTGCCATCTCTGTCTCTTCCCCGTACATTCCCCGCCATCCGTGCCCCCTCCCCGTGCAGTTCCCGCCACCCCCTGTCCTGCACCGGCATGGCGACGACTCTGACATCTCCCCCTCTCTTCCGTCTCCTCTCCTCTTTCCTCCTCTCTCCCCGTGTCGGAGGTACGCCCATCGATCGTCACGTCGCTGCGGTCACGTGGCCGCCGCCGCGCACTGGTTCAGCCGGCCGCCATAAGCTCTATAAATTATATGTGGCGAAGATATTGGTCTCGGGACTATACAAACGAAGACCCCGGGGGTATTAGGACACGGGAAAGCGTACTGTTGCAATTAAGTTTTCCTCAGACCTGTTCCTGTTTTTTTTTGTAATGGGAATTATCGGGGGGGGGGGGGGGGGGTGCAAGTTGACCCCACTGATATTTCAAAACGTTTTTTTTTCTTCAAAATCGTAGAAAGAAGAGAAACATGTTTACATGTTTTTCTGAGTTCGAAGATTTCCACCGGGCTGTCGCTCGGAAAGTGGGAGGAGCTTGTGTGTGTGTGTGTGTGTGTGTGTGTGTGTGTGTGTGTGTGTGTGTGTGTGTTTGTGTGTGTGTGTGTGTGTGTGTGTGTGTGTGTGTGTGTGTGTGTGTGTGTGTGTGTGTGTGTGTGTGTATGTGTGTGTGTGTGTGTGTGTGTGTGTGTGTGTGTGTATGTGTGCGTTTGTGTGTTTGTGTGTTTGTGTGTGTGTGTGTGTGTGTCTGTCCAACGGAGCATATTGGCACGTGGAGCCCAAACGGCTGGGCCGATTTCAACCCGGATGGCACCGTTCGATGCGGCACAACGGCGCACAGATGATGGTACCATTGTCGGGTCAATCGATGGCACGTGCCACGTATGTGGCCAAGTGCCAAAAAGTTGGCGCAAACATTTATTTTTATTTTTTGCCTCCTCAGGTCACACGGTTGGTGACACAGACTTGATACTCGCTGGTCACGTTTGCGATACAGCGGCCCAAAATCCATTAATGGCTGCCGATACTGAGGGGTTAAAATAAACCATCCAGGGGGTAAAACCAAGTTACCATTTTGAAGGAGCGGGCCTCCGCCGTCAGCTGGTGCCGGTCGGCCGTGGATACTGTGCCGCATAGCAGGATACTTCGCCGCAAAGCACTGAGAGCCGGCCGGCACGCCGCCCAGTGGCGGCTTGTGGTGACGTCACAGTCTGAGGTTACCGCAACGGCCAGTCAGCGGTGGCCTGGCCGGCTGGGGCCAAACTACGGAATTATCGTACGATTTTGACCCCAAGGCAATGCCCCGATCGCATTGCCGGCCTCTAGTTATACAGACTTAGTGTAGGCTGAGATGATCTGCCGTGACGTAATCTACCACACGAATACTTGTTGATTCTAAAATGTTGACAAGGTCGCGTAGGCAGGGGGCTAGCAAGCGAGTCAAATTATGGGAAAATAAAGTTAGTCTGACTTACAATGCCCTTTCCCAAATCCTCCGGCCAAGGGTGAAGGAACTGAAAGAGATAATCTGAAAGAAATGAATAAGCGGAAAGAGATAATCAGCATGAGGTGTTAATGCTATTAAACGTGTGCAATGGCGATGCCAGAAACACTTTTTAGAGTAATTTATTGATCATACAAGCAATATTGAATCCAACACCGAAAATATCTTGGCAATGACGCAGAAAGCCTCATATTCATTATTCATCCATGTGACCGAAGTCGCTGATCTGCTAGCCTGGTCTGACCCGTCTGACCTGACACAATATGATCTGAATCATAACTTGCTGAGTGTAGTGAGTCATTTTCTGTGCTTTTAACTTAAAATATGCAATACAATATTGCTCATTTTTTCTGAGCGTTATTTCAATAAACCTCACGATATCGTCGTCTTTCACCTTCGTCACCCGGCACCATGTCTGCGGACATAATCGAATAACTGACGCCGCGAAATCATGTCTAACACTCACGGAGGTCAAGGTCTCACTGTGTTCCGTCACCTGATAGCGACATAAACAAAACGGCCCATACCTGTCGGTAGCAATAACGGAACAAAGCTAAGAAAACACAAGAGCAACATACGCGAGCGAATACCTGATGGTGGACGAAACATACATGCAAGGCAAGTATTTGCTGTCCCATGTACACATGTAGTACATTATGCAAACTCAACAACAATACAAGAGTTCAATCATGATTTTCTTCGCCTGTCCCGTTACGTAACTGGATAATGTCCCGTTACGTAACTGGATAATGTCGCTCTTAGCCCGGGGGCGGCCTCAGTGAGGCCTCCCGGGGTCGTCTCGCGGCAGACGGTACGGTTCTGAGCGTAAAGGTCAAAATCGCTCCTGACATCAGGCAACTAAATGGCTGATATCTCAGAAACTAGCAGAAAGTAGCAAAAACTGTGAATAGGATCTGAAAGCGCATTGTTTGAAGATGTATCGGTATACATTTCGTGGATAAGTTCGGTTAATAGTTTTGTTAAACCTTAAAGGGAAATAATGACCTTTTGATTTTGTTAGCAACAATTTCTTAGGCTACCGTTATGGTTTTATAATTATTTTATTTAAATTTAAGAATTAAATAAAATTATTCCCAAATTCAAAGTTTTAAGTTTGGAAAAAATACAAAACAAGTACCTTGTGTACTTCATGAAGGTCATTGACAAATTCATCCTTCTCTACTATTGTTTACATCGAGTGCGGCATTTTTGGAGGCTCTGTGACGTTTCCGATCAAACTGAGCGCTGCTCGGACACACGCTAGTAGCGCTAGTAGCACTTTCGTTCTCCATGGCAACCAGGCGTCAGCCAATCAAAAGCCAGAAAGGGAATACGATCTGGCTTTTCATTGGCTCACGCCTGGTTGCCATGGAGAACGAAAGCGCTACTAGCGCTACTAGCGTGCGTTCGAGCAGCGCTCTGATCCGTGAAGCAATCCGTGAAGCATCCGTGATGCATGACTGACTATCAGTATATGTCATGAATAACAACAACATGCAAACTATACCAACTCGAATAAAATAAGGGCGGAATGAATTGAACCCCAGGCAAGCTAGTATTCGCAAAGCACTCGGCACTGCGTCACAATAGCAAAAGGTGAGGGAAATGCATATTGGATACAATATTATTACGTCACAAGTTTATGAAGTGTCAACTACTATGAAATACGGTGATACAATACCTTTAATAATGATTAACAAGCAAATTCAAACTTAAAAGCAATAATTTGAATAAGTTTTTAATTAGCTTTCAACCCAAATCAGATATATTTTGCAATGCTACATAAGAATGGCACCAGTGACGTCATTAACACAGCCTGCTACGGGACTTGGGTATACTAATCAGGAACAACTCGCCACAATGGTTAAGTGGGCCGAGAAGCATGACAATGACTTTGTAAACAAATCGCCGACGCTAAATAGGTCGCCGTCGATGTGCATCGATGAGCTTCCGATTTCATTGCCAGTTTTGTGTTATTGTTTGTTAGTTTTTTTGGGGGAAAATTATTATTTTTCATGATAATATAAAGCTAATAATATAAAGCTCATGATAATATGTTATATACAGGCACAGACAAATTATACAATACTCCTAATGTTGAAAAAAAATGAATCGATTTGCAAAAATTGAGGGTCGCAACCACTAACTATGCCGCCGTTGATGTGCATCGATGAGCTTCCGATTTTATTGCCACTTTTTCCAATCGCTGTTAGTTTTAGAAGATCGCCGGGCATATAATCACAACAAGCAGAACGCACAATATATTTTCCACTCCATTGCGTAAAAAAACAATACGGGAAAAGCCCGCAGTTTGATGAGGACCAAAAGTACTTTCAAGTACCGGTCGTTAAAAGTGTGGAACGCTTATCAACTTTAACTTGAAATATCTTTCGGTTGGAAAGTTTTCATGCAAAATGTGATGAATTTACAATATATTTTGTCTCGTCTGGCGATTTCAAGTGCTAACTCCATTTTTGTGGAAAAGGGTCATTATTTCCCTTTAACCCTATTTGTAACAGGGGGGGGGGGGCGGATTCCGCCCCCCCTCATGGTTTTCGCAGATATCTCCAGAATGGCTGGGAGCAGGCCCATGAAATTTTGGGACTTTTCATAAAATTGAACTCCACATTTGGAGTCAAAATTTTGAGTTCTTAACTTGAACAGAGGCGGTTCCAGGGCACAGTTTTGGGTGGGTTCGGAGGCGACATCTGGCGAAAATACGGAAATGCGATCTTCACGGTTTCTTCCTAACTGCATCAAGTATGAAGGAGTTACATCGGCTTACCGTGATTGCAACAAGTGCAAATTAGATGATGTTAATGAAATATCATACAAAATTGCATGGCAGAGGCGGTTTCAGGGGCTTGAAAAGGGGGGGGGGGGGGGTTCCAGGAAGTATGCAATGTTTGGCGGGAAGCCAATAGAGCAATGTAAGGGGCATTTATAGCTATCAAGATGTAAAAGATAGCTTCTGCTTCCATTATTTGCATAATTTATTACATATAGAGTTTCAGGGGCGTGTTCAGGAACATGAAAAGGGGGTGACTGGCATGGTGATGACGATATGCCAGCGATAACGGCGCAATATACGTTTACCTTATAATACTATATGCACATATGGGACCAGAAAAGGGAATAAAGTCATTTTTTTGCAGAGGCGCGCTCAGGAATGGAAGAAAGGGGGTCATATTATTGCAAGGAAACTAAGAGGCATGGGCGTACAATGACAGAAAATACTGCAGTTTTCGGATGAAACACGCACCACAGGCTACTCTACGAACGATTATAAGATAATAGGCGAGTCCAGGTAGGGAAAAAAGGGGGGTAAGCAATGTTAATTGAAGTTGTAAGTGAAATAGTCACTGTTGACTAGTTAGTATCATAATAGCGGATAATATACTTATCAAAAGGTCTTGCGCCGCCCTAGTTTGGATCCTGGATACGCCTATGATGAAGTACAACATGCAAAAAGGAACTATCTATGATCAGTAACATATTTATAGTGCTGGGTAGCAACTTGTCTGCGGTTAATATTTTCCCCAATTTTACCCCCCTTTTTCACTAACCTGGTACCGCCTATGGCAAAAAATATGATTTATAACTGTTTTTTCTAATGTCTCAATCACATACCATTTCATTTATCAAAAAAACAACATCAAAAAATGGTTTTATTACGCATTTACTTCACCCCCATATTGAGTGACCTGCACACGCCTATGATTTTTGAATTTTAAAACATCACCGTCATATATCAATTTCCGATTCAATCTCTATCGATTCCTATTAGTTGTGTTAAAATCGGTCGATAAACATGAAAGCTATGTTGGATCAAAAATACCACTAAAATTTGTAGTTTTTGCCCCCCTGTTGCCCCCCTATCCCAAATTTATATTTTTTCTTATTTATAAATGTAGATCGTGTTGAGGGGAACCAAACACCGTTTGATTTGTGAAAATCGGACGGGTAGATCTCGAGATCTCCGGGGGGGCGGAATCCGCCCCCCCTGTTACAAATAGGGGTAGCCAGGAGCCTGTTACAAATAGGGTTAAAACCCTATTTGTAACAGGCTCCTGGCTACCCCTATTTGTAACAGGGGGGGGGGGGGATTCCGACCCCCCCCCCCCCCGGAGATCTCGAGATCTACCCGTCCCATTTTCGAAAATGAAACGGTGTTCGGTTCCCCTCAACACGATCCACATTTCTAAATAATAAAAACAAAATCTAATTTTTGGATAGGGGGCAAAGGGGGGCAAAAACGACAAATTTTAGTGGTATTTTTGATCCAACATAGCTTTCATGTTTATCGACCGATGTTAACACAACCAATAGGAATCGATAGAGATTGAATTGGAAATTGATATATATATATATATCGGTGACGTTTGAAAATGCAAAAATCATAGGCGTGTGCAAGTCACTCAATATGGGGGTGAAGTAAATGCGTAATAAAACCATTTTTTATGTTGATATTTTGATAAATGAAATGGTATGTGATTGTGACATTAGACAAAACAGTTATAAATCATATTTTTTGCCATAGGCGGTACCAGGTTAGGGAAAAAGGGAAGTCAAATTGGGAAAAAATATTAACCGCAGACAAGTTGCTACCCAGCACTATAAATATGTTACTGATCGTAGATAGTTCCTTTTTGCATGTTGTACTTCATCATAGGCGTATCCAGGATCCAAACTGGGGCGGCGCAAGACCTTTTGATAAGACAATTATTAGCTATTATGATACTAACTAGTCAACAGTGACTATTTCACTTACAACTTCAATTAACATTGCTTACCCCCCTTTTTACCCTACCTGGACTTGCCTATTATTTTATAATCATTCGTAGAGTAGCCTGTGGTGCGTGTTTCATCCGAAAACTGCAGTATGTTATGTCATTGTACGCCCATGCCTCTTAGTTTCCTTGGAATAATATGACCCCCTTTTTCCATTCCTGAGCGCGCCTCTGCAAAAATGACTTTATTCCCTTTTCTGGCCTCATATGTGCATATATCATTATAAGCTAAACGTCTATTGCGCCGTTATCGCTGGTATATCGTCATCACCATGTCAGTCACCTCCCTTTTCATGTGCCTGAACACGCCCCTAAAACTCTATATGTAATAAATTATGCAAATAATGGAAGCAGAAGCTATCTTTTACATCTTGATAGCTATACATGTCCCTTACATCGCTCTATTGGCTTCCCGCCAAGCATTTAATACTTCATGGAACCCCCCCCCCCCCTTGCAAGCCCCTGAAACCGCCTCTGCCATGCAATTTTTATGATATTTCATAAACATCAACTAATTTGCACTTGTTGCAATCACCGTAAACCGATGTAACTCCTTCATACTTGCGGAAGTTAGGAAGAAACCGTGAAGATCGCATTTCCATATTATCGCCAAATGTCGCCTCCGAACCCACCCAAAACGGTGTCCTGGAACCGCCTCTGTTTAGGTTAATAACTCAAAATTTTATCTCCAGATGCGGTATTCAATTCTATGAAAAGTCCCAAAATTGTATGGGCTTGCTCCCAGCCATTCTGGAGATATCTGCGAAAAACATGAGGGGGGGGGGGGGCGGAATCCCCCTGTTACAAATAGGGTTAAAGGAAATAGTTCACCTTCAACATGGGATTTTGAACTGAAATAGCAGTTTTGTAGCCCGTGTTGAGAAATCCTTATCTGTAACTTTTATTGGCTGAAAGACTCTCCAGCCGAAGATATTTGACTTTTTGGCGAAGGAATGCGGCGCATATATGATATACCGTACCGTCTGAGAGTGCCAGCACTGGCCTGAGCATGCGCAGACCAATAACGCACACCATAACATTAATAATTTACGACCTTATGTCCTGAATTGGCGCGATGTAGGACCATTTTTGGAAAGGAAAAAAGAAACTATTAACAAATATAATAAAATCGTGTTCTAAAAAAAATTCCGAAGGTGAACTATTTCCTTTAAATGAAAAGATAGAAATATTATTATTTTCACGTTCTCGTAGTTGGTTGCTAGCATCTTGCAGATGTCCAAATAAAATGTAGCAATCCCTAAAACAGATTGCATCAACATGACAACACTACTCTGTTGTACTAAGCTCATAGGAGTTAACACGCGCCCTGGCGGGGGGGGGGGGGCGAAATCCGCCCACCTCTCCGGTTTTTCGAGGATAGCGCAAAATACCTGTTTAGAAATGAACTTCTCGCATTATGTAAAATTCTTGGCCTCAGGTCATCTCAGGTCAGGTCACCAGACCAGGTCACGTGATGGCCTCAACTCCAAAACGTTTGCAGTAGTACCACAGCCACAGTTTTACGCCGATCGGTTTCAATCTTGCAGGACTTCATAAGGTCATAGATACCAACAATTTGTTTATCTCGGATTTCTAATATCGGTGACCTAAGGTCAGGTCAATTTTGAGACCGCCAACACGGTTTTATCAATAACTATTGACATAATGGAGATAGAGAAGAGACAACAGTACCAATATTTTTGTCTCGTCGAGACACGTCTCCCAATATGCAACATGACCAACTTGGGTCACCACTTGACCTTGACCTGAGGTCAGATTTCTCAGTTGACCTAACCCGATCACCATGAATATGATTCGAAGTGGCTTGACAAGACACACGCGATGGCTTAAACATTATTGCTTTATCTTTATTAGGTAAAAGGTTATTTTGGGAAAACAGTTTTGAAAACAAAATCACCTTTTTGACATTCGATGACCTCTGGAGCCTACACTATTGACCTGAGCTTAAATCTGAGGACATCAATGTCGATTGAATTTTTCAATGACTTTCGATTGCTTTTTTCCGTTTGCTGCTAACTATCATAGTTCCCGAGATATTTGGGGGTGTTCGAACCGAAGTCTTGAAAACTTGCAAATCTGACCCTTGATGACCTCTGGTGACCTCAATATTGACCTGAAAAAACATTAACGAAATACTTTCGAAAGAGCTTGTCTCGAGCTATCTAACGTCGTTTCCCGCTTGTCGCTACGTTTCGTGGTTTTCGAGATCATAGGGGGGGGGGGGGCGAAATCCGCCCCCCCTCCAGGGCGTGTAATTATCAGAGGCCCTCCAGGGCGCGTGTTAAGTGAAATGGCGTATCCGTTCCCCCAAAAAATGATGGCCAAACATCATGGCTGTATTCTGCAAGCAAGACACATACAGGGCTATTCCTGAAAATGATCGACTTTGGAGGCACATTACCGGCCTTTTTCTCCACTTTACTGTAAAAAACACACAACGATATCGTGTGCTTTAGTCAATTCTAAGTCTAAGTAAACATAAATACTTGCAATTTAAAGAAGTCGACAAATCTGAATTTCCAGCGCATTTGAGGCTGCTAGGGCCCACTGTGCGCCGCCAGACGCGACAATCCTCAGGCCTCAGCGCGCGACACGGTCGTAGCTGGCTTTCCACCACTCGGTCGGCTGTACAGCCGGGGCTGAGCAAGGGGCGGGCGGGACCTCCAGCCGGGGCTGAGGGCTGGGCGGGATGAAACCTCCAGACGGGGCTGAGGATGGGGTGGGCGGGACCTCCAGTGGGGGCTGAGGACGGGCGGGAGGGACTCCAGACGGGGCTGAGGATGGGGTGGGCGGTACCTCCATTCGGGGCTGAGGACGGGGTGGGCGGGACCTCCAATGGGGGCTGAGGACGGGGTGGGCGGGACCTCCAGTCGGGGCTGAGGACGGGGTGGGCGGGACCTCCAGTCGGGGCTGAGGACGGGGTGGGCGGGAGCTCCAGTCGGGGCTGAGGACGGGGTGGGGCGGGACCTCCAGTCGGGGCTGAGGACGGGGTGGGCGGGACCTCCAATGGGGGCTGAGGACGGGGTGGGCGGGACCTCCAGTCGGGGCTGAGGACGGGGTGGGCGGGACCTCCAGTCGGGGCTGAGGACGGGGTGAGCGGGACCTCTAGTGGGGGCTGAGGACGGGGTGGGCGGGACCTCCAATGGGGGCTGAGGACGGGGTGGGCGGGACCTCCAGTCGGGGCTGAGGACGGGGTGGGCGGGACCTCCAGTGGGGGCTGAGGACGGGGTGGGCGGGACCTCCAATGGGGGCTGAGGACGGGGTGGGCGGGACCTCCAGTCGGGGCTGAGGACGGGGTGGGCGGGACCTCCAATGGGGGCTGAGGACGGGGTGGGCGGGACCTCCAGTCGGGGCTGAGGACGGGGTGGGGCGAGAGCTCCAGTTTCGGGCTGAGGGCGGGGCGGGGTAGGGCGGTGGTTTGAGAGGAGAAGAGCATGTGATGGCCACTCTCTACCCCATCCAGCATGAAAGGGTGAACCACTGAGAAGAAAATAATCGAATCTGCAGCTAAGAAAAAGAGAAAGGGCCTTTGTTGTGGAAGTAGTTATGATCACTGGAATTATTTCGACGATTTAATATTATTTACCATTTACATGCTTTGGTGCCGCATCACAAAAATAATTAGGTATATGTGTTATATATTATAATGTGGTATGTGTTATTATAATTAGGTATACATGTTATAGTAGGTAAAACACATGACAAAATATTGAGAAATTAATTTCTTAAATATTTTGATATGGCAACTGGCAAGCGTAAGCATTACTGTAACACATTATGCATGCTATGCTGTATACTATCAAAAGACATGACAACAAAATATCCGAACATCGCTTACAACTGGCTAAAAACTGTGATGCTGATTCGACTGTATTCTGCAGTAGGTGTGTGATTCAGTATGAGATTTTTGACCCATAAAATATAAAAGAAAAGTATAAACATATAAAGTGACATATCACATATATTCAAAATAAGTTCCACTATGTAAAACATGCACATACTATTAAACATGTTGCCGAACGCTTGAGTCGGAGCGTAACCCGGCCAGTCACGCTGCAGCGAGTCAGAGTGTACCCCGGCCAGTCACGCTGCAGCGAGTCAGAGCGTAACCCGGCCAGTCACGCTACAGCGCATTTCATGATGCGTAAAACAACAGTGTAAAAACTCGACTGCCACTAACGTCCAAACTGAGAGAACCTGCAGCTGTGTTAAGACATGGAGCAAAAAGCAATGGAATTGAATAACGTTCGGGTGGTTGTAACGAGACTATCTGTTAGAGACACATCAGAACCTCGGGTCTCGGGGCCATCCAGCGCAACTAAATGGCGAATTCTGACAAATTCGTCAGATGACTAGTGAATAAATGGCAGTCTGCGGCAGCCAACATGGATATAAGGACTCTTGAAATTCCCACCCTGGGTTAGGAGGGAGCAAACGAGCGTCGAGCGAACGTGTCTCTCTGTCTGTTCCATTTCAGTTTGATCCCAGTCGACCTGGCGCGCTGCAGGCAGAGTTATATGAGGCCGGGGTGACGGGGTCAGGAGCCGGGGTGACTGGGGTCAGGAGCCGGGGTGACCGGGGTCAGGAGCCGGGGTGACCGGGGTCAGGAGCCGGGGTGACCGGGGTCAGGAGCCGGGGTGACTGGGGTCAGGAGCCGGGGTCAGGAGCCGGGGTGACCGGCGTGACCGGGGTCAGGAGCCGGGGTGACAGGGGTCAGGAGCCGGGGTGGCCGGGGTCAGGAGCCGGGGTGACCGGGGTGACCGGGGTCAGGAGCCGGGGTGACCGGGGTGGCCGGGGTCAGGAGCCGGGGTGACCGGGGTCAGGAGCCGGGGTCAGGAGCCGGGGTGACCGGGGTCAGGAGCCGGGGTCAGGAGCCGGGGTGACCGGGGTCAGGAGCAGGGGTGACCGGGATCAGGAGCCGGGGTGGCCGGGGTCAGGAGCCGGGGTGACCGGGGTCAGGAGCCGGGGTAACCGGGGTCAGGAGCCGGGGTGACCGGGGTCAGGAGCAGGGGTGACCGGGATCAGGAGCCGGGGTGACCGGGGTCAGGAGCCGGGGTGACCGGGGTCAGGAGCAGGGGTGACCGGGATCAGGAGCCGGGGTGGCCGGGGTCAGGAGCCGGGGTGACCGGCGTGACCGGGGTCAGGAACCGGGGTGACAGGGGTCAGGAGCCGGGGTGACCGGGGTCAGGAGCCGGGGTGACCGGCGTGACCGGGGTCAGGAGCCGGGGTGACAGGGGTCAGGAGCCGGGGTGACCGGGGTCAGGAGCCGGGGGTGAACGGCGTGACCGGGGTCAGGAGCCGGGGTGACAGGGGTCAGGAGCCGGGGTGACCGGGATCAGGAGCCGGGGTGGCCGGGGTCAGGAGCCGGGGTGACCGGCGTGACCGGGGTCAGGAGCCGGGGTGACCGGGGTCAGGAGCCGGGGTGGCCGGGGTCAGGAGCCGGGGTGACCGGGGTGACCGGGGTCAGGAGCCGGGGGTGACCGGGGTAACCGGGGTCAGGAGCCGGGGTGACCGGGGTGGCCGGGGTCAGGAGCCGGGTTGACCGGGGTCAGGAGCCGGGGTGACCGGGGTGACCGGGGTCAGGAGCCGGGGTGACCGGGGTGGCCGGGGTCAGGAGCCGGAGTGACCGGGGTGACCGGGGTCAGGAGCCGGGGTGACCGGGGTCAGGAGCCGGGGTGGCCGGGGTCAGGAGCCGGAGTGACCGGGGTGACTGGGGTCAGGAGCCGGGGTGACCGGGGTCAGGAGCCGGGGTGACCGGGGTCAGGAGCCGGGGTGACCGGGGTGACCGGGGTCAGGAGCCGGGGTGACCGGGGTCAGGAGCCGGGGTGACCGGGGTCAGGAGCCGGGGTGACCGGGGTGACCGGGGTCAGGAGCCGGGGTGGCCGGGGTCAGGAGCCGGGGTGACCGGGGTGACCGGGGTCAGGAGCCGGGGTGGCCGGGGTCAGGAGCCGGAGTGACCGGGGTGACCGGGGTCAGGAGCCGGGGTGACCGGGGTCAGGAGCCGGGGTGACCGGGGTCAGGAGCCGGGGTGACCGGGGTCAGGAGCCGGGGTGGCCGGGGTTAGGAGCCGGAGTGGCCGGGGTCAGGAGCCGGGGTCAGGAGCCGGGGTGACCGGGGTGGCCAAGGTCAGGAGCCGGGGTGGCCGGTGTCAGGAGCCGGGGTGGCCGGTGTCAGGAGCCGGGGTGACTGGGGTCAGGAGCCGTGGTCAGGAGCCGGGGTGACCGGGGTCAGGAGCCGGGGTCAGGAGCCGGGGTGACCGGGGTCAGGAGCCGGGGTGACCGGGGTCAGGAGCCGGGGTCAGGAGCCGGGGTGACCGGGGTGACCGGGGTCGGGAGCCGGGATACCCGGGGCCAGGTCACCGGAAACGCCAGGTTAATCGCCAGCTGCGCCGTCCGCCGGGCTCCCGGGTTGAAATAAAGTTTGCAGTGAAAATGGCTAATGTGATACGGCAGGGTAACGCATTACGTTGGCGCGCAATCGATGATCTACAGCTGTCAGGAAGTTGGCAGTTACCTCCGTAGTCAAAAGTGGCATTGGTACTGAGGCTACTCGTACTCTGTATATGTGCGTACATTGCATGCCTGGTGTATCAGTAGTCAGAAATGCTTTTGAAGTTGAAGCTAATCAGAAAATATGTATATTATACGCCTCTGTATCGGTCATTTTATAGACTATTTTATAGTCACATAGACGCAAAAATCAACGACGTGGGTAACCAAGGTCTTAAGTACACCTTGGTTACCCACGTCGTTCATTTTTGCGACTATTGACTATAAAAGACCAAGACCAGAGACCAAGACCAGACCATTGAATACGAGAACTGCTACAGTGTCATTTGCGATTCATAGAAGCCGTCGTAAGAAATTAGAAGAACATGATATTATAAAAAGATCGAGGAACTCGGGGAGATAGTACAATGTAGACCAAATCAGGAGAGGATCACTAATTTAGAGATAGCAAAAGAGAAGCTTGAACACATCAGAAAGGGCACACTAGAAGGTATTATCACACGCTCTAGAGCAAAATGGCATGAACAAGGGGAAAGGTCAACTGCATACTTTCTTAGCTTGGAAAGACGGGCATTTTCGGCCAAACTTATTGCGTCTCTTGAAGATGGAGTAGGTGGGTTTATAACGAGTCAAAGTAAGATTATACATAGGCTTGTAGAATATTTTACGGCAATGTTTAGAGAACGTCCGAAGGAGCAGTGGACGGAGCAGTTCATGAGTAGTGCCCATATAAAGCAAATCAGTAACGAGGAGAAAGTTTCTCTTAAGTTGCCACTGGACCTAGCAGAGCTTGAGGCAGCGTTGAAAGCAATGAAATACAAACAAAAGTCCTGGTTCAGACGGATTTTCTGTAGAATTTTACCACCATTTTTGGGGTGATTTAAAAATGTTTTTCTTTAAAATGGTAAATGAATGTGTCGACATTGGAGTTCTCCCCTTGACGCTACGCGAGGGGATTATCACGCTTGTGTCGAAATTGAATAGACCGCGATCAGAAATTAAATCATATAAGCCAATAACTCTGCTAAATGTAAGTTACAAAATCATTGCTGCGGCGATAGCAAATAGAATCAGGAATACCATCAATAGTTGACAAGGATCAAACAGGCTGTATGAAGGGTCGATTTATTGGTGACAATACTCGTCTAACATACGATTTGATGCAGGAGTTGAAAAAATAAAAAAAGGAGTGCTCTTTTTGTGAGCTTGGATATTGAGGACGCCTTTAATGCCGTTGATTGGGAGTTCGCGAGGACGGTGATGCAAAGACGAAATTTTCCTGAATCAACACAGAAGTGGTTCAATATGCTCTACATCGGGTCATACTCGCGATTAGTGTATAACGGGCATATATCGGAAAAGATAATGCTGGAACGATCCTGCCGTCAGGGTGATCCGTTAAGCCCTTATATCTTTTTGATTGTTATAGAATGTGCACTGGAAATGATACGAAACAATGCTAATATCGAAGGTGTTAAGATTGGTAATATGGAGTACAAAATATCTGCCTATGCCGATGATGTGCTGTGCTTTTTGGATGGAAGTGTAAACTCGTGCAGGGCACTTTTTCACGACTTAGGGATTTTTGCAAAATATTCTGGCCTTAAGCCAAATATTTCAAAAACACAAGCTTTTTGGGTAGGTGCAAGTGAGCAGGAATGTGAAGTGATGGATGGAAACTTTAATTTCAAATGGACTAAAAAGCTGAAAGTTTTGGGAGTTGTGTTTACAAATGATGAGAAGGACGCCCACGAATAAAATTTTGAAAGTAAATTGAGACTCATACAGTCAATAATGAATAGTTGGAAAAGGAGACATATAACTGTGAGGGGAAAGATAGCCTTAGTTAAAGCACTTCTTTTGCCAAAACATACTCATATACTGGTCTCTCTCCCAAAACCACCTAAGGATTTTATGAAAAGATTGCAAACCATTATGTTTCGCTTTATATGGGGCGGAAAAGTGGATCGGTTAAAGCGATTGAGTATCTGTAAACCATATACCGAGGGAGGTCTTGCAATAATAGAAGTTGAGACGTATGTCGAAGCTCTTAAAGCGACATGGGTACGAAGGGAAATAAAATCAAAACATAGTTGGACTTCACTGTTTCAAGAAACTGAATCTGAAGGTACATATTTATGGGAGATGAATAGCGATTCACTTGCGAAATTGGCCAAACAAATATTCAACCCTTTTTGGGCCGAAGTCTTCGCCAATGTAAGTAGTGGAATAAAGATTGACGCTGAGAATATGAACAGATGAGGTTTGTGGTACTCTGATGTAACAACACAAAACAACTTGTTATTAAGGCCTGGCGGAAAAGAGGTCTATACTATCTTAGTGACATTGTTGACGATTTGGGACATATTTTATCATTTCAGCAGGTAAAGCAAATGTATCAGCTAGGTGGATCGTACTTAGATTACATTGGATTGATTAGGAGCTTATCGCGTGAATGGAAATCTATACCATGGAAAGTGCGAGCTGAATACCCTATTAACCATCCACAAGTGGAGTTCGTATTAAGTAAAGAAAAAGGAGCCAAATATTTGTATAATATTATATTACAAAAACACACTAAAAAAAATCAGAAATTCTTGGGAGCAGGGATGGGAAGTAAAATACGGGGAAGTAAACTGGGCAGATATATATCTGTCAATTTACACAAATTTGCATATAATGGGCATCAAGGATTCACCAGTGTGTTGCAGGTGCACAGCACACATTGATACCATAGAACATAAGTTTTGGTATTGCAAAGAAGTAAAGTGTTTTATTCGCAATCAATGACAACATTCAGAGCAAGTTCCTAAAGAAACAGACGTTTCGACATACAGGGTGTCTTCGTCAGTGTAAATTATCAATATTTAAATTATAAAGACATTAGACATTAGACACAAAAACATTAATACAAAGTCAAGCAATCCTAATCAGCTTCAGGCCAACTAAGAGAAACATTACTTGCGTATTTATCTAAAATTCTAGTTAAAACACGTTCCTAGTTTTGACACGTCCCTTCCATTTGAACATCTCCTAAAAACTGAACCACAATGCACAGCGACAGGACGACAGTGTTAATTTTACGTCTTCCTCTTCAATGCAATTTTCGCTCCAGATTTTGCCCAGGTAAAGAATCCAGGTTTTGTATTTAGCGTATCATCTAAAAGAATATGAGCTGCTTCCATAGCTTCCCTGATTGATTTGGACATGCCTTCTTCAATAACATGAGCTCTTCCCCATGCTCGTAGTTTTTGACATTGTTCAATGTGTAGGACAATTGCATTTGATCGATTATGGTTCCGGACATAGCGTTTGTGCTCTTTTAATCTTGTCTGCAGTCCCCCTCCCGCTTCCCCCACATACGACTTTTTGCATGAGCCTGAACATGGGATATTATACACGACACTGTCACTCCCTGAATTTACAATCTTAGAACGAGCCAAGTTTCCTATTTTCTTTCCAGACACAATAGCCACATTGGTGCCGGCAGCGCGAAGGCATGTGGCTATTGAGTCCGCCTGTTTTGAGCAAGGTATTGTTATGAACCGACCTCGTTTCTTCTGCTCTTGTTTCCTTTTCTGTTTTTCTTGAGCGCTTAAAACTCTGATTTCTTCTGCTTTCTTTTTCATCCGGATTAAATAGCCTTTTGGGTATCGTAACTTTCCGAAAGTATTAAATATATGACTGATCTCCTCTTGCAGAAAATCATCACTGCAAATGCGGAAGGCCCGTAAGAAAAAAACAATGACGATCCCATTTTTTTACGCGTTCATTATGGCCAGAGAAGAAATTAACATAATCTTCCTTATTTGTAGGTTTGCGATATATTGTAAATGTTGTCGTACTTCCACTTCTCATGATCAATGTGTCCAGAAATGGTATTTTGCCATCATTTTCCATTTCAACTGTGAATTGTATTTTTTGATCTACTGCATTTAGAGCTAGTAGTTTGTCTTCCAAATTGACGTTTTCTGGAACTACTACTAGTACGTCATCAACGTATCGGATCCATGTGCACTCAGGTCCAATAATGTCTCGGAATTTCTCCTCTTCCAGGCGTTCCATGTAAAAACAAGCAGCTACAGGGCTCAGTGGGGAACCCATAGACATGCCGCTTAGTTGTGCATATTCCTGCCCATTGCAGGAAGGGCATTGAAATACATGCAAAGAGAGATCAATTATAAATACTGAGCCCTGAGAGCTACAGGGCCCAGGGCCCCCACTGAGCGCTGTAGCTGCTTGTTTTGACGAACTGTTGGGCGCCCCACTGCCCAGCCATCTCGAAGCGAAATTAGCGACATGGAACGAACGACAACGAAGTAGCTTGAATCAAAAGTTAAAACAGCTGTGCAACAACAGTAAGTGGAAAGACGCTGGTAAGGTCAATATCGTGACCAACCTAGCTATCCGCCCATTTTCCCAAACCGAGAAAGGAGCTCTTTCCCTCGGACTTAAGTTTGGCTCGGGGAAAGATCGATTCTCCTTTGTGGAACACGTTGATCGTAACTATAAGTGGGATGACAGGGACGCAGATAAAGGGCTTATGCAAGGGATATTCGGGGTCTGCAAAGCATTAGCAGACAAAGAACCGAATAGCCTACCAAGAAGGTATTGAATAGTACTAGAAGGCCTTGCCATGGACAAAAATATAGTCGTAACACAAGCAGACAAGGGGGGTGGAGTGATTATCATGGACAGTTCCCAATATCTGGAGAAACTGAATGACCTGGCAGACAGACACCTATGCAAATAAAAAGTCTGGGTTTTCTACGAAACAAAGCCTTAACTTTAACAAAAAAGCACGGAAAATGATGAAACAGTCTGCAAAAGGCAAGAGATTTTTCCATCTGCTGGAGGAGTCTCCCAGATCTCCGCGTCTAAGAGGTCTACCTAAAGTACACAAGTTAGGGCTGCCTATGCGACCAATCATTTCAGGTATCGGCAGTGCACCTCACAAGCTCGCAAAAGTTCTGGCCAAACCATTGACGAGGGCACTCGGTACAATCAGCGGTGCTCACATCAGAAACACATCAGAGATGATGGATCAACTGAAGAACATAGATATGTCAAACAAGAAGTTAGCTAGCTTTGATGTGAAATCACTTTTCACCAACGTGCCTGTTGAAGGTGCCTTAGAAGCAATATGCAAAGTTGTCGATCTCCTGGATGAACGGACCCTCCCACTACCAAAATCCCAGTATTTATAATTGATCTCTCTATGCATGCATTTCAATGCCCTTTCCTTCAATGGGCAGGAATATGCACAACTAAGCGGCTTGGCTATGGGTTCCCCACTGAGCCATGTAGCTGCTTGTTTTTACATGGAACGCCTGGAAGAGGAGAAATTCCGAGACATTATTGGACCTGAGTGCACATGGATCCGATACGTTGATGACGTACTAGTAGTAGTTCCAGAAAACGTCAATTTGGAAGACAAACTACTAGCTCTAAATGCAGTAGATCAAAAAATACAATTCACAGTTGAAATGGAAAATGATGGCAAAATACCATTTCTGGACACATTGATCATGAGAAGTGGAAGTACGACAAAATTTACAGTATATCGCAAACCTACAAATAAGGAAGTTTATGTTAATTTCTTCTCTGGCCATAATAAACGCGTACAAAATGGGATCGTCATTGTTTTTTCTTACGGGCCTTCCGCATTTGCAGTGATGATTTTCTGCAAGAGGAGATGAGTAATATATTCAATACTTTCGGAAAGTTACGATACCCAAAAGGCTATTTATTCCGGATGAAAAAGAAAGCAGAAGAAATCAGAGTTTTAAGCGCTCAAGAAAAACAGAAAAGGAAACAAGAGCAGAAGAAACGAGGTCGGTTCATAACAATACCTTGCTCAAAACAGGCGGACTCAATAGCCACATGCCTTCGCGCTGCCGGCACCAATGTGGCTATTGTGTCTGGAAAGAAAATAGGAAACTTGGCTCGTCCTAAGATTGTAAATTCAGGGAGTGACAGTGTCGTGTATAATATCCCATGTTCGGGCTCATGCAAAAAGTCGTATGTGGGGGAAGCGGGAGGGGGACTGCAGACAAGATTAAAAGAGCACAAACGCGACGTCCGGAACCATAATCGATCAAATGCAATTGTCCTACACATTGAACAATGTCAAAAACTACCAGCATGGGGAAGAGCTCATGTTATTGAAGAAGGCATGTCCAAATCAATCAGGGAAGCTATGGAAGCAGCTCATATTCTTTTAGATGATACACTAAATACAAAACCTGGATTCTTTACCTGGGCAAAATCTGGAGCGAAAATTGCATTGAAGAGGAAGACTTAAATTAACACTGTCGCCCTGTCGCTGTGCATTGTGGTTCAGTTTTTAGGAGATGTTCAAATGGAAGGGACGTGTCAAAACTAGGAACGTGTTATAACTAGAATTTTAGATCAATACGCAAGTAATGCTTCTCTTAGTTTGCCTGAAGCTGATTGGGATTGCTTGACTTTGTATTAATGTCTTTGTGTCTAATGTCTAATGTCTGTATAATTTAAATATGGATAATTTACACTGACGAAGACACCCTGTATGTCGAAACGTCTGTTTCTTTAGGAACTTGCTCTGAATGTTGTCATTGATTGCGAATAAAACTATCATGTCTGATACATTACAAGTAAAGTGTTTTTGGAAAAATATTGCAAGTTTCATTAATAACCTAGACACAGTAACTAGCATGGTAGCATTTAACTCGAGGGAAATCATTTTTGGTGTATCTGATAACATGGTCATGAATCAGGTTATATCTGTATGAAAAAAACATGATATCACAACATATAAACCTTAGTGTGGAATTGTTCACGGTCAAGTTTAAGATTGACATTATGAATGAGAAATGAATGGCACAGACGGTTGTGAAATAAAGAAGTTAGATGAAATATGGGGAGGCATAGATAATGCACCAGCGAATGTGCGATGAAGTAAATGAGGGAGATATGTTTATGTCTCTCCCTGTGTATGACAGTCTATTTCGAGCATTCTCGCAATGCTGGTGTGCGGTAGGAGTGATGAGCTTGTATGCTCGGACCTGTTGTGAGATGGTGGATGAGGGAGAGACCATAAAGACATAAAAGACATAAAAGAAAAGTGCAACAAAGAGCCTCTTGGGCCCATCCGAGGTTGCACCCCACCCCCCCCCCCCCCTCCACCAGTCTCGCCCCTTCAAATCACCTTACTCTACCTGCATAAAAGAAGGCTAATCCCATGAGTATTTATGAACTAATCCCTTCTCTGTAAAGTATTTATCTAATCTAATTTTGAAGGAAGCAAGTGTCACTGCATCAGCGACATCCCCTGGTAGCATATTCCAATGTCCTACAACCCTTCTACTGAAAAATGACTGTCGTAGCCTAGTCCTACTTTGTTTCATAATGAGTTTATGCTGATGACCTCTACCTCGATTTTCCCTATTGAACTCAAACATACCCTTTAAATATCCAGAACGCTGACTATTTACAAATTTGAAGACTTCAATTAGATCTCTTAGCCTTCTATATCTAAGTGAAAACATACCCAATTTCTTTAATCTATCTTCATAAGGTAAACTACCAAGACAATTAACCATTTTTGTTGCCCTTTTTTGAACTCTTTCTAACAACCAGCAATCTTTCTCATATGTTGGAGACCAGGCTTGTACACAATACTCCAAATGTGGTCTAACGTATGCACAATACAGTTTTGTTATTACCTTTTCACTCTTGTAGGAAACATTTCTGTTAATGGCCCCTAGCATTCTAAGTGCCTTTTTCCTAGCTTCTACAACCTGGTCTGACGCTGATAGTCTATTGTTTACCACGACACCTAAATCTCTTTCCTTTTCAATCTGCTCCATTTTCTGCCCACCCATTACATACCTATGTTTACTGCTAACCCGTCCAGCGTGCATAATCTTACATTTACTCAAAGTGAATTTCATCTGCCATGCTTCAGACCACTCAACTAGCTTGTCCAGATCTGATTGAAAAACATCCTGATCATGTTTTCCTCTAATAATCCTGACAACTTTTAGATCGTCTGCAAATTTCAAGACTTTGCTGTCTATACTGTTCTCAATTGCATTCACAAATATTATAAAAAGCAATGGGCCCAGGACTGAGCCCTGTGGAACCCCACTGAGAACCTCCTTCCATTGTGATTGGCACCCATTCAATATAACCCTTTGCTGGCGTCCTGAAAGCCACGTTTCTATCCAATCCAGAATCTTGCCCCTGATCCCATGAATTTTAAGTTGCAACCCCAGTCTTGTATGGGGGACTTTGTCAAATGCTTTACTGAAGTCAAGAAAAGCTACATCTAGCTGTTTACCCTGATCAAAGCTATATGTTGCAACATCCAAAAACTCCAGAAGATTAGTTAAACAAGAACGGCCCTTCCTAAAGCCATGCTGTGTATCCTTGATGAGTTCATTTTGCTCCAAGAATTCAACAATCTTATCTTTGATGATTGATTCAAGCACCTTGCAGACTAATGAGGTCAGACTAACCGGTCTATAGTTTTCCTCTTTACTTCTATCTCCCTTTTTATGAATAGGAACAACATTTGCTCTTTTCCAATCAAGTGGAATTTTACTATCTGCGAGTGATTTAGAAAATATTATGGCTAATGGAACCGACAACTCCCTTTCAGATTCTCTTAAAAGTCTAGCATGGATTTCATCAGGTCCTTCTGCCTTGTTAGGCCTTACTTTCTTTAGATATTCTAGAACAAGTTCACTACTTATGCCACCTAGCTCTCCTATAGTCTCCTCTGTCTCTGGCTCAGGCTGAAGTGCTGCAATACTACTCTGGTCCTCGATAGTAAAGACAGATTGAAACTGATCATTAAGCACTTCAACCATTTCACTGTCCTTGCTAACTAACACATCATCTACCTTAAATGGACCTATATTTTTGGAAACTGTACTGAACTTATAAAAACTGAAGAACTTCTTACTATCTGCATTACAATGTCTAAATCAAGTTCCTTTGCCCTTTTAGCTGCTCTGACCTTTTTCTTAATTGAATTTCTTGCATTCTGGTAGGCCTTCTGATTTATATCTAGTGAAGATCCCTTCAAAATGCCAAATGCACTTCTTTTAGCTTGTATAGCACTCCTTACTTCTGGGGTAAGCGAAACTGGTTTGCCCTTGGTTCTGTTACGTTTGTGCCTGAGGGGTATATGCCGATTCTGAATTTGGCTTAATCTAGCTTTGAAAACATTCCAGGCCTCACATGCATCTAAACCTGCCAACTCAACGTTCCATTTTATCTGTGCGAGGTCATTTCTAATACCATCAAAATCAGCCCGGCTGAAGTTTGGAACCATAATAAGGTTATCTTTGGGCCTCATTTCTGATGAGATATTGAATTTAACCATATTGTGATCACTGGTTCCTAGACCTTCACAAATACTTATGTCACTAACTAGATCACTGTTGTCTGAGAATACAAGGTCTAGAATGGAGCAATGTCTGGTTGGCTCTGTTACAAACTGATGCATGAAAAGCTCCTCTTCAAAGATTTGCCTATACAACCTACACTCATTTGTTTCCTCTGCTATACTTTCGTATCCTCTTAAGTTAAAATCTCCCATAATAAGACACTGAGCCCGAAAGTTCCTACGTATTTCCTCACAAATATCTTGGTCTGTTTCAGCTTGGGAGTTCCTTGGAAGATTCCCTGGTCTGTAAAATGCACCTATCCACAAGCTTCCTCTGTTTCCTGTACCAATTTTAATGTCAAGCCAGATTGATTCTACTTCTTTTACTTTACTAGAATCATCAACTCTAGTAGTGCAGTACAAGCTATTTACATATACAAACACTCCGCCCCCCTGCCGTGATTCTCTGCAGTATGAGAACATGTTATACCCTTGTAACTCGAAATCCTGTAGCCTATCCCTATTATACCCCTCACTAACCCATGTCTCGGTTACACAAATGATATCAGGCTTTTCAAGGGCAACATAACACTCAAACTCATCAAATTTAGACCTAATACTTTGGGCATTCAGCAACACACATGTGATCTTATACTTTGAGCTGACTCTACTAATTCTGAGGGAATTATGATCTACTGTCCTATTCTGACATGAACTTCTACCAATGCTTACTTCCTGATGCCCTAGTACTAGCGTCCCCGAACCCCCCCCCCCCCCTCCTACCTAGTTTCCCTGAATGACACTTCTGTAGGCATCTCCCAAAGCCCTTGCCCCCTCATCCGATAAGTGAAGCCATCCTTCATATAGTACCTACGCTACTCATAGAACTGATCCCATAAGTCTACATAACTAAGCCCCATAGCTGAACATAAGTTCTGAACTGAGCTGTTCACAGACAGAGCTCTCGAGTACCACTCCTCACTGGCTCCACAGCGAGGGAGGATGCCAGTCACAATGACTGGTTTCCTGGACTCCTTCAACCTCTGCAGCAGGCTCCGGTACTCCGCTACTATTCTCACACTCTGCCTAGGTCCTATGTCGTTCACCCCCACCTGTAGTATAACTGTCTCCGGGCTACTCCTACCAAGTTCTGCCTCAATGACAGGGCCCATATCAGCTACTCTTGCCCCTGGTTTGACTATACATCTGTCCCTCTTCCCACAGAATGTTCGCCTTAAGGGCCTTACCCTTGAGTCCCCAACCACTAAATGCTGAACCTCTTCCCTGTCACTTTCAGCTGCTGACTCTAACGCACTGAACCTATTTGATATTGTAACCTGCGGATGTTCCCTGGGGCTGTACTGCCTGACTCTACCCTGAACTTTTGTCCATCCCTCCTGATCCCCTTCCCTCTTCCTCCTCCAGATTCTGCTACCACCCTCCATTACCCAGCACCCCTCCTCATCCTTACTGTCTGTGGCCCTAGCATTACTTTCCACAATGTTGAGTCTCCAGAAACGTGACCCTCCAACATACTTCCAAACCCCAGCCGCACTATCCACCTTTGCTTATCCTCCTCCCTTATGCCCCTATCAGAACTACCACTGGTCCCTGATCCTGTAGGCTCCTTTTTTGACCCCCTAACCACGATCTGCGCATACGTTCCTTGGTCAGGAGCAGAGGCCCTCCTGCAGCTCATCTCTACACCTACACTTACTTAACTGCGCCTCAAGCTCCGTTACCCTAGCCTGGAGGGCCTCTAGCTCTGCTACCTTCGCCTGCATCCTAGTCATGCTCATTTGAATACACTAGTAACTTAGGTATATAACTTAGGTACTATGCACTTTTCAATACTTTACTAACTTAACTTTTTTTTTCTTCTTCTTCTTCTAAACCTTAACTAGATCTAAGTAAAGCTAGTGACACAAATCAGCTATGAGTGCACCTAATACTAGACTAAATATCTAATCCTTAAATAAACTGAATACTAAATACACCTTAATTATCCCTAATTTTCTAAAAATATCTACTTATCCAACCCTGCAACTAATAACACAGAAATAAGACTAAGACAATTTTGGCGCACACAAGCTAGAATGAAAAGTCCTTTAAAAAGCAAGTAAGAGGTAACAGCTAACTAAGAATGCTTAAAAATAATACCTAAACGATCCACAAACTAAATATCTAATCCTTATATCTAAATATTTATTTATTTATTTATTATTATTTATTGCGTTTCTTAGTGGCATCCAATGTAACACTGGCTATTAGACCACAGCGTCATACATGCGCATCTGCCAAAATGTAAAAGCATACACATAAGAGTGGATAAAAACGATGATGACATGAGAGTGATACAAGCATATAAACACATTAAAAGACGCCATGCGATAAACTGTAAATGCTAAAATAACCTAAAATCTGACGAGGAGCGAGCTACACAGTAAGACTACCCTTCACGCTCTTCTTAAAAGACCGCACACGGCTATTGCCACGAACATCACAGTTGAGCTCGTTCCACTTCCGCACAGAACGCACGGGCACGGTCATCTTTGTCGACTCAAGTCTACATCGAGATGTTTCAAGCAGACCGGCAGATGTTGAGCGCGTGACACGTTCGGACACATCGGCACGATACGATACAAGTGCTTTGAGACGCTCGGGCCCATCATGCTGGTGTATGATCGAGTGCATGAGGACGCAGTCTCTGTACTCGATCAGTGCGTTAAATGGCATCCACCCTAATGCCCTACGTGATGCAGTGATGTGTTCATGTCGGCGCTTTTTGGTGACAATGCGGGTGGCGAAATTAATGACTTTGTCAATCCGGTGACGCTGTTGCTGTGTAGGTGGTGCCCAGGCCGGTAGACAATATGTGATGTGTGGGAAGACGAGTGCCTGAATGAGATGTGTTAGTGTATTCTGCGGGAGAGTGTCTCTGAGCTTGCTGATGGTGATGAGACTACCGTAGCAGCGCCCCGTCACGTTGCCGACCTGCTGCTGCATGTTCAGCTCTGGATCCAAAACTACGCCAAGAATTTTGATTTTGGGTGCAGGTTTTAGTTCTGCGCCATCAAAGCTAACTTTGAAGTCCGAGGTTTTTTTGAGTGATGACGCAGTTCCGAAAAGTATCAGCTCGGTTTTAGCGGGGTTTACTTTAAGACCACTGCTTCTGAACCATGCGGACAGAGCAGCGAGGTCGGCCTCCACGGCGAGACGCAGCCCGGTTAGGTCGGCTGACGTAGGTGGCGCGGCATGAATGAGTTGTGAGTCGTCAGCGTATGAGATGACAGATGCGCGACTGGGCAGATGACATGACAGGTCGTTGGTGAAGATGTTGAACATGATGGGTCCGAGTATGCTTCCCTGAATCACGCCATGGTTTACATCAGTGGTTGCGCCGCTCCCTACTGACTGGGTACGGTTCGAAAAATAGTCAAGAAACCAGTGCGATGAAATACCATACCAGCCCAGCCTGATGAATAACAGGTTGCGGTCCACACAATCGAAGGCTTTAGACAAGTCACATGACGTCAGGCATGCTACACGCCCCGCGTCTCTGTGGGTTGCTATCGTGCTGACCAGGTCAACGACGGCGCTCTCAGTGGAACGGTTGGGGCGATACGCATACTGAGTGGGTGACATGAGGCGATTTATAGACAAATATTCCGTCAGCTGAATACTAATTACTTTCTCCGTAATTTTAGCTGGCACACTGAGGACACTGATGGGTCTAAAACTCGCAGGCTGTGATCTGTCACCAGATTTAAAAATCGGTACCACTTTGGCGTGCTTCCACAGGGATGGCACCTTCCCGGTGATGATGGAGGCGTTGACGATGCGCAGCAGGTGCGGGCCCACCTGCTGGAACACCAATATAATGTGGTTCCTAAAAAAATACACAAAACAACAGAGCTATCCAACAGCTACTTAGCTTGTCTAAAGCGGGGTTCTCAAAAAGGTATAGGACGGAATACTAAATGTGTTGATGCTAGTCGTTGGAAGGTGATTGTAGGTGTGTGTAGGTGTGTGTAGGTGTGTGTAGGTGTGTGTAGGTGTGTGTAGGTGTGTATGTATGTGTGCTGCAGATGATAGATAAATACAAGGATTTAATTAAACAAACACAAAATTTAAGTACACGTCTTAAGTAGCATAGGCTAGCTGTTGAAGCACGATTTCTGCTCCGATCGATTTTAAACGAATGCCAACGCTGATCTATAGATCCGTCCCACCAGTTTCTGAGCGATTTCCTGCATGACCTTCAGGAGCTGACAACAGTTTGAACTGTAAATTGCAGGCGGCCGGAGTCGAATGGAACGATGCGACAGGCCGAAACCTAGAATCAGCCACATCCACTGAGCAACACAATAAATAATGCAGGTCCAGCGTCTCGTGGTTTACGCACCGCAGCTTCGCAGCTCAGGAAATCGTCCTGTCAGCTAGCCAGAGCTCAGCTCGTGCAACAGCCCACCAGAGCTCAGCTCGCGCAACAGCTCGCCAGAACTCACCTCAGCTCGCCAGAGTTCAGCTCGCGCAACAGCTCGCCGGAGCTCACCTCAGCTCGCCAGAGCTTAGCTCGCGCAACAGCTCGCCAGATCTCACCTCGTGCAACAGCTCACCAGAATTCACCCCATGCAACAGCTCGCCGGAGCTCACCTCAGCTCGCCAGAGTTCAGCTCGCGCAACAGCTCGCCGGAGCTCACCTCAGCTCGCCAAAGTTCAGCTCGCGCAACAGCTCGCCGGAGCTCACCTCAGCTCGCCAGAGCTTAGCTCGCGCAACAGCTCGCCAGATCTCACCTCGTGCAACAGCTCACCAGAACTCACCCCATGCAACAGCTCGCCGGAGCTCACCTCAGCTCGCCAGAGTTCAGCTCGCGCAACAGCTCGCCGGAGCTCACCTCAGCTCGCCAGAGTTCAGCTCGTGCAACAGCTCGCCGGAGCTCACCTCAGCTCGCCAGATTTCAGCTCGCGCAACAGCTCGCCGGAGCTCACCTTAGCTCGCCAAAGTTCAGCTCGCGCAACAGCTCGCCGGAGCTCACCTCAGTTCGCCAGAGCTGAGCTCGTGCAACAGCTCGCCGGAGCTCACCTCAGCTCGCCAGAGTTCAGCTCGCGCAACATCTCGCCGGAGCTCACCTTAGCTCGCCAGAGTTCAGCTCGTGCAACAGCTCGCCGGAGCTCACCTCAGCTCGCCAGAGCTGAGCTCGTGCAACAGCTCGCCGGAGCTCACCTCAGCTCGCCAGAGTTCAGCTCGTGCAACAGCTCGCCGGAGCTCACCTCAGCTCGCCAGAGTTCAGCTCGTGCAACAGCTCGCCGGAGCTCACCTCAGCTCGCCAGAGCTGAGCTCGTGCAACAGCTCGCCGGAGCTCACCTCAGCTCGCCAGAGTTCAGCTCGCGCAACAGCTCGCCGGAGCTCACCTCAGCTCGCCAGAGTTCAGCTCGCGCAACAGCTCGCCGGAGCTCACCTCAGCTCGCCAGAGTTCAGCTCGCGCAACAGCTCGCCGGAGCTCACCTCAGCTCGCCAGAGTTCAGCTCGTGCAACAGCTCGCCAGATCTCACCTCGTGCAACAGTCCGGCCGTCGAGTGTTGCGAGCAGCGGCGATTGCTGCGCCAAACGGCCGGGAGACCAAACAACTCTGATCGAGAGGCGGACTTGGACAAACACGAGTGTTGGTGGTGTAAACGTGGCTGGCAGGTCTGCCGCATGTTCACAGCCAGAGACCGTTGCCTTCAACTGGTCCGTATGCATGCTCATCACACTCTCATGCAAGGCACGTAGCCAGGATTTCGTCCAGGGGGGGGGGGGGGCTCGAAAGGGCCCCCTTCCCAAGCGTTGAAAGGGCCAAACAAAACGGATGAAAGGGTACGTTACCATGATGGAAAATGCAGTATGACAGGTATGACATGGGCCATACCAACTTTTAGAAGCTGGAGTTAGCAAACTGACATATCAACTTTGGAACCAGCGACACCAATTTGGAATCAGCTATACCAACTTGGAATATTTTTTAAGCTCAAGACCTGGAACTGCTAAACAAATTGCGCCGCGGAGCGTCGCGAAATTTTTTAGTCTTATGTCCTGGATATGCATTGTCATCAATGCGTCGCATTGCATATGGTGCGGAATTCTAAAAAATGTTATTGTGCGTTTAAAACTGCGGTAAAAAATGTTAAAGCGAACTATTTTGCCCAATTATATAGGAGAGTAGCAACATAACACATAAAAGTGCCGAGAAACGGACCGTTTTTTTTCTTCTTCTAACCCGCATATAATTGAATGTGTATTTAAATTGCATTGCGCTGCGGAGTGGCACGTAAATTTTGAGTTGTATTCCCTGGACAACTGCATTCTTACTGTTGAAAGGCCCAGGGTCCCTTCAGATCGTCTTGGGGCCCCTCCGACCTGTTCAACGCCCTTCCGACCTGTTCAGGGACTCATCTGGGATCCGCGAAAAGACAGGTTGTGGAGTGGGTGATATACATTAAATACAAAGAGGGCTTACTCTACAAGACAAATTAAAATCGGATCTTTTGGGTACATTGTAACACCCTTCGTTGGCGATTAAGAGACATTCGGTAACATGTCATTGCTCGTCTTAAAGACGAGCAATGACCTGTTACCGAATGCCTCTTAATCGCTGACGAAGGGTGTTACAATATACCCGAAAGCTCCGATTTTAATCTTCTTCTTGTGGAGTAAATCCTCTTTGTATTTAATCTTCATCTGGGATCTCTACGTGCTTTGGGCCCTTCCGGTCTGAACAGGGATTCATCTGACCTTCCAAAAAGCCCCTCTTGTGTGTCAAGGGGTCCATTCGGCCTGTTCAGAGGTCCTTCCGACCTGGTCAGGGACTGCACTGGCTGCTTTGTCGCCCTGCTGACATGCTCAGGGGCCCCTCCGACCTGCCCAGGGGGCCCTCCATTCTGACTAGGAACGCATCCGGCATGTTCAAGGGCCCTTCCGACCGGCCCAGGGATCCTTTCGGTCTATCCATGGGCCCCTCTAACTTGCCCAGGAGCCCCTACAATCTGCCCAGCGACTCTTCTGGTCGGACAGCGCTGGCTGCTTTGTCGCCCTGCCGACATGCTCAAAGGGCCCTCCGACCTGCCCCAGGGCACATTCGTGCTGGCTAGGGACCAATTCGGCATGTTCAGGAGCCCTTCTTACCCGCCCAGGGATCCTTTCGGTCTGGTCAGGGGCCATTCGAACTTTCCAGGGGCCCTCTGGTCTGTCCAGGGGCCCTCCACAGCCTTCTAAGGGGCCCTTCCGACATGGCAAGGGACTGCGCTGGCTGCTTTGTCGCTTTGCGACATGCTCCGAGGGCCCTCCGACCTGCCCTGGGGCCCCCTCCGTGCTGACTAGGGGCCCATTCGGCATGTTCAGTGGCCCTTTCGATCTGGTCAGGGCCCCTCTGACTTGCACTGGGCCCCCTTTGAACTTTCCAGGGGCCCTCTGGTCTGTCCAGGGGCCCTCCAACCTGCTCAGGGGCCGTATGACCTGGAAAAGGACTGTGCTGGCTACTTTGTCGCCCTGCCGACATGCTCAGGGGCCTCTCGACCTGCCCAGGGGCCCCTCTGTACTGGCTAGGGGTCCATTAGACATTTTCAGGGGGCTCTCTGACCCGCTCAGGGGCCCTTTCGGTCTGACCAGGGGTCCCTCTGACATGCACAGAGTTCTTTTGAACGTCCACGGGGCCCTCTGGTCTTTCAGTGAGGGCCCTGGTGGCCCCAAAGGGCCTCTGAAGTGCTCTAAACTCTCTAAAGACCACGCTTCGCGTGGTAAAGAGCCCATGATACCGCGATTCACGCGATCTCGTCGGCCCTTTTCAGCGTGCTGCGCGCGCCGAAAAGGGCCCTCCTGGTCTCCAGGGGGGGGGGGGGACGCCCCACCCCCTGGCTAAGTGCCTGCTCTCATTTACTGTCACTTCCACTCTGGCCCACTCACTCAGGCCGCTCCAGGAACATGTTTCTTAACTAGCTCACCAAGCAGTCCTGTCCAATCGTTATCCGTGCAGTCACCACTTTTCGGACAACACATACAGACACATACAGACATACAGACATACAGACATACAGACATACAGACATACAGACAGACATACAGACATACAGACATACAGACATACAGACATACAGACATACAGACATACAGACATACAGACATACAGACATACAGACATACAGACATACAGACATACAGACATACAGACATACAGACATACAGACATACAGACATACAGACATGCAGGCATACAGACATACAGACATACAGACATACAGACATACAGACATACAGACATACAGACATACAGACATACAGACATACAGACATACAGACATACAGACATACAGACATACAGACATACAGACATACAGGCATACAGACATACAGACATACAGACATACAGACATACAGACATACAGACATACAGACATACAGACATACAGACATACAGACATACAGACATACAGACATACAGACATACAGACATACAGACATACAGACATACAGACATACAGACATACAGACATACAGACATACAGACATACAGACATACAGACATACAGACATACAGACATACAGGACATACAGACATACAGACATACAGACATACAGACATACAGACACACAGACATACAGACATGCAGACATACAGACATACAGACATACAGACATACAGACATACAGACATACAGACATACAGACATACAGACATACAGACATACAGACATACAGACATACAGACATACAGACATACAGACATACAGACATACAGACATACAGACATGCAGACATACAGACATACAGACATACAGACATACAGACATACAGACATACAGACATACAGACATACAGACATACAGACATACAGACATACAGACATAGGTACATACAGACATACAGACATACAGACATAGACATACAGACATACAGACATACAGACATACAGACATACAGACATACAGACATACAGACGTACAGACATACAGACATACAGACATACAGACATACAGACATACAGACATACATACATACAGACATACAGACATACAGACATACAGACATACAGACATACAGACATAGACATACAGACATACATACATACATACATACAGACATACATACAGACATACAGACATGCAGACATACAGACATACAGACATACAGACATACAGACATACAGACATACAGACATACAGACATACAGACATACAGACATACAGACATACAGACATACAGACATACAGACAACACATTATCCCATGGACCGGAAATGTGACCATTTCAGCACCATTTCAGCACCATTTCAGCATCATTTCAGCACACATTTCAGCACTATTTCAGCATCATTTCAGCACCATTTCAGCACCATTTCAGCACCATTTCAGCATCATTTCAGCACCATTTCCAGCACCATTTCAGCACCATTTCAGCATCATTTCAGCACCATTTCAGCACCATTTCAGCATCATTTCAGCACCATTTCAGCACCATTTCAGCACCATTTCAGCATCATTTCAGCACCATTTCAGCATCATTTCAGCACCATTTCAGCACCATTTCAGCACTATTTCAGCACCATTTCAGCACCATTTCAGCACCATTTCAGCACCATTTCAGCATGATATGTTGGTCCAAATAGTTTACAGATAGAACTACCTATAAACCTATTACACCTGATCTACATATTATATTATATGCCCATGTATGTTCTGCAGCGGCGGCGCTACGGGGGGGGGGGAGCAGGAGGGGGCCTGTCGTCGGGGAAGGGTGAAGGCAAACATATCTGTTTTGCCCCTCCTGTCATTTAAGGAGGCCCTCCATGCTTCAATGAGGTCCCATCTCGCAGGCCCCATCGCGGGAGGTTACAGGGCCCCTGTAAGCCAGAGGGGGACCTATGGAGGTCAGAGGGGGGCCTTTGAAGGGCCAGAGGAGGCCATCTGGAAGCCAGAGAGGCCCTCTGGAGGTCAAAGGCCAGGGGTCCCCTGCAAGGGCGTAGGCAAGGGGGGGGGGGGGGGCAAGGGGGGGTCATGCCCCCCCCCCCCCCCCCTTGGAGGCCAGTCGGGCCCCTCTAGCGACCGAGCGAGGGCCCCCCTGGGCCGAAGGCCCCAGTGTTTTGGATGGTGTCAGGCGCCCGCGAAACGCCTTACGTCGCATAAGAGAACGCCCACGAACCTAAAAAAAATCGTACCAAGAATATATAACAGCACTTGCTTATCTGTTAAAGGCTAGGTTAAGGTTAAATATTAAATACGTAACACAAGGGCCCAGACAATGTGGAGAGGGCCCTCTACCAGCTTTTAAAGGGCCCCTGCCGATCTGCAGATGGCCTCCAGCCGGCATTTAGAGGGCCCCTGTCGGTTGTAGAGGGCTCTCTGTCGGCATTTATGGGGCCCTGCCGATCTGGAGAGGGTGCTCTGCCGGCCTTTAGAGGGCCCTGCCGATCTGTAGATTGACCTGCCAATTCTGCAGAGGGCCTCTTCCCGGCATTAAGAGGGCCCTGCCGACTTGTAGAGGGCCCCCCGGCGGCCTTTAGAGGGCCCTTCCGGCCTTTGAGGACCCTTCCGGCTTCTAGAGGGCCCTGCCGACCTTTAGTGGGCCCTACCGGCCTTTAGAGGGCCCCTACCGATCTGTAGATCGCCCTGCCAATCTGCAGAGGGCCTCTTCCGGCATTTAGAGGGCCCTTCCGACCTGTAGTGGGCCCTACCGGATTGTAGAGGGGCCCTCTTTCAGCATTTAGGGCCCCGGTCGATCTGCAGTGTCCCAGCCAATCTGTAGAGGGCCCTCTGCTTGGCCTTACAAGGGCCATACCGATCTGTAGGGGGCCCTCTGTCGGCCTTTATAGGGTCCTGTCGATCTGCAGATCGTCATCTGCCGGCCTTTAGAGGCCCCTCGTCGATCTGTAGAAGGCCCTTTCTGTCCTTTAGAGGGTCCTGTGGTGGTAGAGGTGGTCTGCCGGTCGAGCGCCGGTGAGGCTCTCGAAGGAATACCAGTCAAAGTTCTCATTGTTTTTCAGTGCATGCTAGTAACGTCTGAGAGGAGTACAATGCCTTCACAATTTACGAGTATTAACCCGGCATTGGCTGAGGTCTCAGCCGAACGCCATTGGCTGGGATGGCGTTTTTCGCCCCCCCCCCCCCTGGTTATCTTCCGAACCAATAACCGCAGTGTCGACCTGCAGAGGTGGCCAAAGATCTCGTCTGGACACACATTCCAGACAAACGCTTTGGCGGTTCTTTCCTGAGCGAGCCCCCAGTGGAAATCTTCATCCTTCTACGATTTTGAATTAGAAGCGCCTTGACGAGATAAATACGATGGCATACAAAATAGTGCCTTATCTTCATTAGGTAAAACGTGATTTGCGTAAAACTTTTTTTGCCAAAAAAACTTATTTTTTTAAACATTTGATGACCTATGGAGCCTACAATATTGACCAAAGCTCCAATTTGAGGGCACAAATGCGATTCAATATTTCAAGAGTGTAACGATTGCTGTTTTTTTTTCGTTTGTTCTTAGCTATCATAGTTCCCGAGATATTTAGGGGTTTCTGGAGCGAGTCCTAAAACTGGAAAATCTGACTTTTGATGACCTCTGGTGACTTGAATATTTACCTGACCTAAAACAAGAAAGATATATCTTCCATTGAACTTGTCTCGAGCTATCTAACGCCGTTTTCCGCTTGTCGCTACGTTGCGTGGTTTTCGAGATCTTAGGGGGGGATCTCCCCCCCCCCCCCCCACCAGGGCGTGTAATTATCAAAGGCCCTCCAGGGCGCGTGTTAAGATATTTGCTCTATCGTGTTGTAGAATCCCCTCGTATCACAATGTGGTGTATTTTTTCAAGAAAAATTATAAGCAAACGGTATCCAAAGCCTTCTGTAAATCAAGATATAAGGAGCATGTTATTTCGTTATTTTGTAGAGATTTTGTAGCTTCATCTTGCATGTGCACAATTGGCATGTACGTTCTGTGTTGTTTCCTCAATCCGAATTGAAGAAGATTCAGGATAGTATTTTGATTAACCCGCGCCCCGCTGGAGGTGGCAGAATCTGCCCACCCCCGCTCCCTAATGTTCTCAATAACTTGAAAATAATGATAGATCTCGACCTTAACCTTTCAGTACCTTATGCTGCATCCATTCTACGTCTTATCACAACATTTCAATGCAAATGGTGGAGTACTTTGGGAGATAATGACGTTTTAATCATGTCATGTCATACCATTTTTGGTGAAAAACAATAAATGTTTGAAAAATCGTAGACAAACCAGTTTTTGAAGCAAATTGCAAATAAAAAACGCCTAAAGAAAGGAAATAACATTATATTGAAAATGGCGGATTTGCTAAATTTTTCGTTTTTGACTCCCAAAAAAAATAAAATAAAACGTCGTTGTCGAAGTTATTTGGGCACAACATACAACATACATACTGTACTGTTTTAATTATGTTTGCCCCCTCTTGGCTACAAGAGCCCCTCTGATCCATTTCCCTCCCCCCCAACCCTGGGAGAAATCCTGCCTACGTCCCTGGTCCCCTGTAGACTAGAGGGGGGTCTTATGGAGGTGAGAGGTGCCCCTGAAGTCCAGAAACGGGCCTCTGGAAGCCAGAGGGGAGGTGGGAGGAGCCCTATGGAGGTCAAAGGCCCCTTCTCAAATGGAGGCCCCTCTCAAATGGAGGCGCCCTAAATTTCGACTTGCTCCCACCCCCTGACAAAAATCCGTGGCGCCGCCCCTGGTGTTCTGTCAATGGTTAAGCACCCTATGAAGTAAAATGTAAATGTAAATGTGTAAGATACGAGCTGGCTAAGTTTTCACATATATTTACGGCAACTATTTGGTGACTTCATTAACTGTGAAGTGAACTCTAACAATTTCAGGGCGTGCAACGATGTTTGGAAGAAACATCAAATCGCATACTTTCTTGATAAAAAATGTTACATATTCAACAGAAAGTACATACATACACTCGAAACTTGTATTAAACTTAAAGCCCGTCCCTGTGTGGGCGTTGCTACTTAGGACACTGGGGACATTGACCCTATTGTTAGGGGCAGTTTAACTGGATTAAAACGGATAGCTTACACTGGGACATTGACCCTATGTTTAGGGGCAGTTTAAACTGGTTGAAAACGGATAGCTTAAAACAGGTGAGTTGGTTTCCGGCCATGTAACTGGGCATATATCGCCAGTAATCGTCGAGTACGAGAGGAGGCGTAACATCTGGTAGGCTGAAGAGGTATGCCCACTTACATGGCCGGAAACCAAATCTTCCGTTTTTAGCTACCCGTTTTAAACCAGTTTCAACTGCCCATGGAAATAAGGTCACTGTCACTGTCAAAGCCCTTATATGGTCTCATGTTAAAGGACACGAGCACTTGGATTGCCCCTAACTCCCTACTAATTTGAAACCGTGGCGACGCCATTGGTGGCCAGCAGCGTCCGATGACAGCATACTTCGCTGCCACGGGTGCGGCGAGAACGGCGAGGTCTCGCCAGAACCGCCGCAGTCATTAATGCAGCATACGGACGGCGGCAGCGTCGCGTCTCCCCGGCTACCGGTGCAGACAGAGGGAGGGAGGGGAGGGAGGAGGGGGACCATGTCCCAGCACATCAGTCCCAGGCTAGCCTGAGTCAGGCGGCAGTGCAGTCACGTCTCACCGGCTACCGGCGCAGACAGAGGGAGGGAGAGAGAGAGGGAGGGAGGGGACCATGTCCCAGCACATCAGTCCCAGGCTAGGCCTGAGTCAGGCGACAATAGTCGCGTTTACATAGCAAATAGTATAATCGTCAACTAGGAGGTGAGCATGAAGTTTTCCTTCACCGTCATATGATCACAATTATGGCGCTCGTGCGCACAATTTACCGTGTGCTATTTTGTATCACCTTTGGTCGTATCGAGTTT